>JAAAKO020008612.1:0-18613 GCA_010015015.2 Bolitophila cinerea | reverse complement strand
AAATAAACAAGAATTTTTTTCAGACAAAAGGCTGAAACACAGTCCAAACGAGCAGATATTGCAAAAGAAAAATTAGTTGAAGTTTTGCAGTGTTGCGAAAAAAAAATACAATCTCAAAACGTGGATTTAGAACGTCTTCATGAATCTTATACCCGAGCAAAGGTTGAAATATCTAACTTTCAAAAAACAATAAAAACAAATACAACTAATATTAACGATGGCAACAATATATCAAATCAAATGTATGAAATGAAACAAGGATTTATATAAAAACATATATATTTTAGTTTCTGATATTTTAGGAAACTCATGGAAAATTTAAATCAACAAAATGAATTATCAAAGGTTCAAATATGTAAACTACAACAAAAACTGTCCGAAACCGAACTAAAATTACGGATTGAACTCACAGAATCACAAATTCTAAGAAAATCTCTAGAGTATGTTTGATTAATATATATATAGGCATCAAATAAAACGCTCTCCAAAACTATATGCTCTTAAAAATAAAGAATGTGCACCTAAAACAAAATGATCTTTTTTAGGTGAACAAAAAATAAGATTTATATTTTCAATTTTTTAGTGGACAATATAAAATTTTAAGGAGAATGCTAAATTCGATGCCTATAATATATAATACAAATTATAACAATATAAAAATCATGTTCATTTTTAAATTTCAGTTCTATTTATAATACAAACACCAAACTGCGACAAAGTTTAGCTAGAATACGATTATCTCGAGAAGGTTTAAAAAGACAAATTCGCTATCAAGAGACATTAACTGGCGACCCACGAAAAATGATACCAATGGTAAGAAATTTTAACGTATTATTTTTAATGATTATATATTTATTATATTTTTAGAATAATGGATATTTGAAAAATTTTCATTTGATGCATAGTAATGAAGTTCAGAAGTTAACAAAAAAACTTCACCAGCGAGATGATTATCTAAAAACAATTTTGAACACAAAAATAATGTCTAAATAAGGGATAAGTATAAATATTTATTATTTAAAATTATATATAGTACATTACATATAAATATTTAATACCATTTAAATTATATAAATGTAAGTAAAAAAAATCAGAGTTGAAATCTTGCAGTCAAAAATTAAATTATATAAATTATTATTTTTAATAAAAAGTTTTGTTATTTAAAAAAAAACATTTAAAAATAATTATAATATATTATATTTTAAATAAAAAAGAATAACATTATAGGTTATTATAATATTTATAAATATCTAAAATTGTTTTAATACCACCAATATATATTTTTTTTGAATAGAACAACATATATAGATTTTGTAATGGAATTATTAAATATTCTCGTAGTATTAATAAAATAAAAAAGTTTAAACTTGAAATATTTAAACAATATTAATTTTACAGTATTTTATATACGATTATAGCTTAGTTTCATGTCTAATTATTCCACTCTTTGCATTTCCGTATACTCGTAGTCTCATTTGACGATTTAAAACATTGGTACTAGATATGCTACTGTCTGCTGCGTTAGATAATACATCTTGATGTACTTGTATAGAAGAATGTCCATCAATGTTTGTATTTGCTATAAGATTTATGTAATTTGGAGAAATGGATGTTGAGATTGATGGCTGGGAATTTTGAAGTACTGGTGATATTGAATGATTCCCATTTTGATTTCTGTTAATTGCCATTGGTTTGGGATGATTATGTAAATAGTTTTGTATGTTTATTGAGCGTAATTGTCGCTGTGAATTGTGGGTAGTCATTTTGTTAGAAATTTCATTTAAATGATGCTCAGATTCATTATCATCACAACTATCTACATCACCTGAAAAAAATAAAATATAAGTTTGTATTAGAAGGTTTAGTTATTTCAAGTATTTATATATCTCTTCGTACCGTCACTACTGTTAGTACTTGTAATAAAGTGTTCATTTTTTATCATTTTTCTACTCTTGTTTCGTCGGTAATATTTAAATTCCCTGGGAAGTGTGTATGATCTTGGAAATGAAACCTGAAATTAATGTAAAAATATAAAATTGAATTCACAAAAAAAAAAGAACTTGACATACCTGACTATCAAGGTCAGATGGGACACGGTGTAATACGTTAACTTTTTCAGCCTGATTATCTAAGTTTTCGTCACCACTACTAACAATATGATGACGATCCTGCATGTAAATAGATTCTCTGGCTCCCCAGTCATAATAAATTCTGGAATTTTCCAAATAATGTGGAGCAAGCAAAATCTCGGGTGTATTTGCACGTTGTTGAATCTGTCTATGGGTTTTTCTTTGAAAACCAAAAGGAGATTTTACACTTGATATGGGAGCTGATGGCGTTTGTCGTCTATCAAGTTTGCTCTTAGGTGGAGGAATGACATTATATGGAAAAGGTAAATTTTCAACACCTGCATTTTCTAAGCTAGTACTATATGTACCAGAAATTTGTCGTGGGTGATTTACTTCTAGATATATACCAGAATGGTGGTCATAATGAGGGGTTCGTCTAGGACTGTTTGTATTATGAAGTGGACTCATAGGTGGTGCCCTGCTAGTATGTAGCCCGTCTGAGTAAGCATTCACAAAATTACTTCTAAATGTATCAGAAAATGGATTTCGCATAATATTATGTGGTATTTTTGTACGAATAATATGTGGACGAGTTAAAGACGTGCTTTCTGTAGCCGATACTTGGGATGATATTGGGGACATATTTCTTGTTGTGCTGTCCATAGCAGCAAAGTTTTCTGGTCCCAATGCTGGAATATTTATGCCACTCAGTCCAAAGCTATTATACAACGGATCATAACTGGATGAATATTTGTTTAAATTATTTACTTCATCTAAATTAGATGAGGATAAAATATTTAAGTCATTAAATAATTCTACTCCTGTGTTAGCATCTGGACTAGACGATCTCCATTCGATAGGATCTACATTAATGTGTTTTTTTACACGTGGAATAGGTTGGCGAATCAATGATTCCCGTCCATCGTCAGACTCTTGTGAATTTGCAACAGGACCACCTAGTTTTCCCTGTTTTATTTCCTCTTCAATTATTTTTAATTCGGCTAACTGTTTCTGTTTCTTTTCTTGGAGTTTCTGATGAATATTCACTCTTGAACCAGCACTTCCCTCGTTTTCACTTGATCCGCCTGTGTGTGATCGAGGTATTGGTCTGCGCCAAAATGGAATAGACAGAAGACCAGATACGTTGTGTTCTGAATGTGTTACTGATGTTGAAGGTATATTCGGTGGTGGAATAAAAGTTGTAGGCTTCTTCTTTTTTCTTTTTGTTGCTCCACTTTAAATAAAATAATATTTTTAATTAAACTACATTAAAATAATAATAAAAAACAACATACTTTCCAACTGGATTCGAAAAACGACAGTTGAAAACTCCAGGAATATTATGCGGGGTATATTTAGATGTTTCATGTAATCGGTAATCTATTGCAACTGAAGGCCTTCCAGAATCAATTCCATTAATTTTCATAGAATTCATTTCATTTGGTAAACGACCACCGGCTTCATATCCCAGACGTCGCACG
Organism: Bolitophila cinerea; assembly: GCA_010015015.2. Classification (NCBI taxonomy): domain Eukaryota; kingdom Metazoa; phylum Arthropoda; class Insecta; order Diptera; family Mycetophilidae; genus Bolitophila; species Bolitophila cinerea. The sequence continues at coordinate 15,063 of JAAAKO020008612.1, read as the reverse complement.
TGAAAATATCTGAAAAAAAATATATTTTGTAATAACCATAAAATGTATTATAATTTTCTATTAATTTACCTGTAGTACAAAAGCATAAAGCCTATACCTAGTACGAAAGAGCCAACTACAATTATTGGAATTATAAACCATCCAGCAGGTTTATCGTGCCATATACCGATAATCCACAAACATACTAACAACAGATTTTCCAAAAACATTACCACATAAAATGTTATCATTTTTTGACGATGCTTAACTTCTTGAAGATTTATATATGCAAATATATATACGAATGCAATTAGACTCGTAAGCGTTATTTTTCGTACACGCGATATTCGCTCTCCGTGAAATACATTCTTTGGTGATATTAACCAAAGAAACATGGATATCCAATGAAGAATAATTACCAAAAATATCCAATAGCTGTATAGTGATGCATATACTGTAAGTGAGGTAACACGAGAAATGACAGTACCTAGACGCCACAAGAATTGAAAAATAACACCTAACCAGGTTAATACTAATCGATGAACATTTTGAACACGAACATTTTTGCTAAAACTTGCAAGTGCCCAACAGACGCTAAAAAGAGAAAGCATTGCTGAAACAATGTTTAAATCGGTAAATGTTCTGTATTGATGTTGTTGTTGCAAAGTTGGCTGGTGCACATTATTAGTTGATGAAATGTGATTTCCTAATGATTTTAATTTTATTTCTAAATTATTAAAACTGTTTTCTTCGTTCTGCATGGTAACGTATAAATGCAATTGAAGCATAAGCATTGGTGCTGCTTCACAAAAAGCATGAACTAATCGTAGCATACACAAGTCTCGCACCTCATGTTTAACATTACGTAAATCAACTGGTATAAATAATTTTGCATATCGCCAAAGAACTCCCAATTGCATCCAGTGTAAAATGATGATACAATATCGTCCCATTGATGACGGCGTGGAAAAATCATACTTTAACTGATGATTTGAAATCTTTTGTGCACTACTGTTGTCTGTTGAATTAGATGATTCCACTCTTTCTTGGTGACGGCTTTTGTTTAGATACCATCGAATAGAAACAATCTGAAAAAATCCAAAGTTTTTTTAAAGTTTTTTTAAATAAAATAATAAAAATTGATATTTGTTTAGAACCAATCCACAATAACTGCAAAATCTAGACATATTAGTTTATAAATTACGGTGGTGTTTGCTAATGGTGGCAAAATGATGGTTGTAAACGAGTTCTTAAAATTCTTAATGCTCATTATCACATTAAAAATCTATGACCAAATTAAATGTATATATTTTGTATTTGTATTACAAGGATTTAATATCTGAGAATGATTTTGTGTATCCATTTTTCACTAATGGTTTTAATTTAATTAAAGCAAAGGTTAAAGAAGAATAAAAGAGATTGAATAATAATAATAATACTATAAACCGTTTTCTTAGGGAACGTAAATAAAAGCATAAAATAAATCGCTCTATAATTACTAAAAGGAAAAACCTTTTGACAAAAAAAAAAACAATTACAAACATTCGAATTAAAGAATTTAAAATAAGTAAAATAACACATATATTAGCATACATCCCACTGCAAAAGATCACGATATACATTAACCGTTAACGAGATGATAAATGTCCGTGGGATCTTTGCGCAAAAAGATGATTTTTATTTCGTTTGTACGAGACAATTTTCAATAAAACAAAAGTGGGATGTATTATGCCGCTTAAATTAATTACCGTTGAGATTATTTCTCAAAATATAAAGTCAAGATACGCAGTGGGACCTGTGTCTGTGGTATAGAAATTGTATCACCATTTTTAAATAATTAGGAGCAAATTTTTGATTTATTAGGAACAAAAATTATATTTTTCCTGGTACATTTTGAATTATTTAGTGGACAGTATTGAATTTTAAGAAGAACGCATTATTGGATTAAATGCCGTAAATAAATAGAAGTTCGCAGGCGATGGATTAAAACGGGTGGAAATTGAAACTTCATATACTTGTAACTTGAAACTAATCTTTTGCTTAAGATATTTCTTTGATCAGGCGATCCTACCCTAAATCCCAACTAATATTTCATTTTGAGTCAAAAAAGGCACTAAATAATGAGCTTCTGCCATTTATTTTTATATTAAATTTACCTGAGAAATAATTAGTGACGATGTGATAAGGCATAGTACAACAAGGCTTCTAGTGGTTTTCCCTCTTTCCATAAGAGCATAACAAAATACCACATCAAATACAACATCACAAAAATATCCAGCCAGCGAAATAACATTAAACAGAACGTCACACAGCGGCAAAAATTCTGCCATCTAAAAAAAAAAACAAGTTTAAATATTTGGTGAATTTTATGAGTTAATGAGTTAATAAATTATAATTAAGATAATTTTATGTTTACTTTCATCGTTCATACACAAAATACAAAACAATTCTAACCTTAAATTGGGCTACTCGCTTGTGTGGTCATTGAACTCTTTTGTTATTACTTATTACGTATAGTTAAATGCGTAAAAATGTGAATAATTTGAATAAAACAAAACATTTTTGGTAAAAAAGTTAAAGGTTTAACTTTTATTTGTTCAAAAAATCCATTGAATTCCATTAGAACACCTCATCAGGTTGATTTTGTCGTTGTTTTTTTTTTCAAGTTATACCACATTGTATTCTAGGTAAGCAATTAATTGTAGAATAAACCAACTTAGATCTAACACATACAAATTCCTTCTTGGTTCAATCAATTATATCTTAAAAAACATATTTTTTAAACTGCGGGTAATTAAGAAATTTTGCTTTCTTTTAATTTATTTTATAGTTTGTTATAGAATTTAGAATACTTTATTTAACATTATGCATTTGTGATTTTTTGACGTCTACAGTTACGCTTTACACTACCTGATTTTTGGTACCTGTTGCTACCTGTTTATATATATATATATATAATATCTCTACACACTCTACACAATAATTTTTTTATATGGTTTGCTTGGAAATGTTTTTATTTTGATGAATGGCAATATATGTAGGGGAGATTGGGGTAAGATACGACACTTTTTACTTTTTTTGCGATTTACTCTATTTTTGATTTGAAACTAGTCTGTGTACATTTATGTACAGATTTGTATATTGATATAATTATGTGTCCTACCTTACAACTATCACCGTGAGCCCCTTTCACCAAATTGAACACATGTCAACACATGAACACAGCGCGCGCTTTGCGTCTATTTTTACAAAAACTTCCCTTAATCCGCCTTTAGCTATTTATCGTTTTTTTTATATTCTTATGTTATATATAAAAAAGGTATTGGGTCATATAACACACTAGTTTTAGTCATTATCATTATATCCTCTTTGGGAACGGTGGATTGAGGGTTAAGGAATAGCATTATATCCTAATCCTATATCCTAACACAGACAGAATATAGGATTTACGTCATCCACTATACCCCATAAACAAATACATGCTACATATTGCAGCCACGATTTGATATATATATATATATATATATACATATATATTGTTAAGGATGTTTACGATATAGGGAGGACTCATCTTGTCCAAACTCAGGAGATTCGAATAATACCATAATGAGTACAAAATTTAGAAGGTATATAAAATTTCAATTATAAATATAAAATACTGTTCATGTATTTTTATACTACGACAATCACTGATTCTGTACCTAAGAGCAATAATACTGTAGAGAATGGTTAGTTTATGTTTTTTTAACGAACATTTTTATCAAAATAGGCAGTCAACTTTGACGATGTGCTGAGTTCTTAAACCAGTTTTGAGATATTGTAATAACACGTATTTTAATAGTATAAATACTATAACAAGTATAATGTTCTTTACTATTTTATAAGATTTTATGGTAAATTAATTAAACAATTTTTGAGTTTTTAAATCGTGCGCGTAAGCGGTAATAATCCATCTATTGATTACAAAAATAACTAAAATAATGCCTGAAATTAAAGAGATGTTCATTACAAGTCCGTACATAGAAAATCTGGTCCATTTCGTGTCTATATATTAAAGTCTATGTTCTGTACGTTCTATACTAATAAAATCACTAAGTTTGAATTCCCTAAATGGGTTATCAATAGTGAAGTAAAAGAAATTATGTTTGAACCTTTATTTTACTTTGTTAAAGGAAAAACTTGTTTTACAGATGTTTTATATTTCAGCATACTTTTATTTAAGACAATATTTAGTAGGTCACTTACTTGTGAATTTCAAAAGATAGAAAAATAAATAAAATTAAAAAAATGGTTCGAGATGTTTTTTAGAAAATACGTAATTTAAATAGAGACGTATACGTTTTCTCTATTTTATCTTCATACATAATTTCTGTAAAAAATATAAAGTGGAATATATATATATATATATTAACATAATCTCCGAGACAAAATGCTAAAACCATTTTTTTAAAACAATTTTTGGACAAATTATAAACTAAAAGCTTTGGGATCAGTATTTGATACGGCTAAGTTATTGTACAAATATAAACTTTTAGAGACTACTCAAGATTCCCTTAAAATCAATTAGGAACATTGATTTCATTACCTCAAAATACTACGTAATTATCTAAAAACAAAGTATATCGATATTGTACATAAAATGTTATTTGTGTTTGATTAGTACATACAATATTTTTCTAACATTAATATTATTATTTATTAATTTTTTTCTCGGCCACAATTTTAACCTAGTTTTTTTTTATCTACATTTATTAAGATTATCTTTTCTATAGAAACCATAAAAAAAATTAAATGTATTATTATTTACAATGTTTTTTTTAAAAAAAAAATATTTGACTTAATAAATTAAAATTTTAAAAACATAAAAGTAAAGCATTTTGTACTGTCTAAAAAATTATAAATTCGAACTGTTAAAATCTTTATATTCGGGTTCGTTTTCTGGCTTAACATATATTTCACCAAATTTGCTCATGTATTTTCGGATAAACTCCTTCGACTTTTGTTTCACAGAATCGGTCACTTCAAGCACATTAACAGTGTTATCGCAGTGTTTCAATTCTTTCAGCATAACAAAATGTGTAAGCTGCAACAAAAAAAAACATGAAATAAAAATGAATAAAACCTATAATATATGTAATAGTTATACCTTTTTCGCTAAATGTTTAAAGTCTTCATTCCTTATTATTTTTCCAGTTTTGCAGTTATCCTTACGATATGGACCTAAGTGATGAACTATAACATGAGCAATGTCTGCACGAAACTTATCTTTAATTCTTCTGGAAGCTTCGCCGCTAGATATGTTTGCAATGTCTTCGGTAAAGCTTTTTCTTTTTTTTTCAACTTTTGGTAGTGCGCTGTAACAAAAAAAAAATTAAATATATATTACACTCATTAATGTTTATAAATTACAGTTTTTCCTTTTGAACCGGTTCAATATATAACTGAATATCTTCTTCTTCGGCATCTAATGTATCGTCTTTTGAGAAAACTGGCAGTCCTTCAGTTAATTTTGTTAGTTTGGCGAGTTTTCGGGATATTGGTAATAGTTTCTGACGCTTCATTTCTTCTTTGCGTCGTCGTAGTTTATCTTTATTTTCTTTGTATTTTCTTAAATCCAATTTAATTTGTTTACGTTCTTCATCCGTTCGAGGCTAAACAAATATGATACAAATATTATACAAACTATGAATTGAATTTTAGGTAAAAAAATGTTTACACTAATTATTCGTTGCTGAAATAAGCCAATGCGTCGCCTTTTAGTCACTTTATGAGTAGTAGGAATCAATGAAACATCCACACTCAGTGGCAAAAAATGTGTATCAATTGTTTTTCCGTCTTCAGTACCTTGATGTGATGCCAATGCTGATATTTCTTTTGCTAATGTTTTATCTAAAAAGAACAAATATTTAAAATAATTAATTCCTACAGTTTTAACCTTCCTGATTTGTTGGACAATAAGAGATAACTAATACATGTATAGCAAATTTACTTTAAAAAATATTATTACCCAATAAATTAGATAATATAAACAGTTATAGGAACGTTTAAACGAGGTTGTATCAATATATATATAACGATTATTTATATTACCTAAATCTGCTTGTTTTGCAGATAAAGCCATTCTTAAGGATTTTAATTGTTCCTCTAGTTTTTCCTCACTACTGTCTTCTTCATCTGTGGAACTAGCCGATTCGATCTCACAATTGTTGTCTGATAGTGAATCACAGTTAATTTGAACATCATCGCTTTCATCTTTATGGTTGAATGTTTTTGGTGACTCTGTGCTAATTAAAACTTTGTCATCACATTCTTCCATGAGTGGAAGTATTTTAATTGGTGGTTCCCATTGAGGAATTCGAATCTTTATATGGTAATAGTACATTCTACCTTGACTATCAATTGCAAATTTCCAAAAATCTGGTAAATCTATATTTGGAATAATATAGTCTTCGATTTTTGTAGATTTTACCAATGGTGCAGGTTTAATATGTGCCTACAATTAAACAAATTATTTATAAAAAAAAAAAAATATATTTATATATAATATCCTACGTGACTCGGTGGTGTGGCAACTTCACGTCCATCATTTCCATACCACTGACCAGATACTGGGTTAACGCTAAATGGTACGTTGGAATTGCTTACTACTCGGGAATCTAACCGAAAAAATGTACATTTTGCAGCATGTATCGTTTCTGCATCAGATTTGCGTTTGTCTGCAGTTATTTGTGCCATCTAAAAAAGTAATAAATTTATTATTTATACTTTGTTTAAATTCAAATATTTAGGTGTCATACTTTTGCTTCAAAAAGTTGTCTTCTTTGGATCCTTGCCAAATACGTATCTGGATCTTTAGTATCTTTATAGCGAGCACGTTCCTTTTCTCTAAATCTATCATCTTTTTCATTATCTATTGTCCTGGGTTTATTATTGTAGCGAAGTTTATTGGTATCAGCCGTCAAATCTTGCACGTTGCAATTAAGATTAGCCTCTCGTTCATGCTCCTTCATTTGTTCGATTCTAAGTTTTTTTGGAATTCTAAACACTTCTGGAAGAAGTTGCCATGTTTTAACTAGATTAAGTGCAATATCTTTAACCTTATCACTTATTTGTTTTAATGTTTCGCCTAATTCATTAATTGGGATTATATCACTGACAGTTGAAACTTCATTCACTTTTAACATTGTTGTGTCTTCAATTTTATTATCAGTGTTGCTTATTACACTATCAACTAATTCCTCTTTAATATTAGTTTTCAAATCTTCAGATGTGGCCCATTTTTGAACTGTTCCTAGTATTTTACTATCTTGTAACATTGTCTTGTTTGGTATCGGTAAAACTTCTAAGGTTTTAAGTATTTTTAAACGAAAATTCCACTCTAGATGTTCATCTGTACCAATCAAGTCGCACATCCAAGAGTACAACAGTTTTAACCCATGATAATCCAAAAAAAGGCGACGACAAGCAAGTTCTCCATCAATCAATAATGATAAAAGGCTACTTTTTGAACCTAATAACTTGGCACGAACCATAAGCCGACTGAACCGCAGCGTATGTGCCTGATTCTTAAGATTAGTTTTCATTAGTAATGCAATCTCTTTATCTAAGTCTGGGTCTTCCATAATTTCATCTCTAGTATTTCTTAAATGCTTAGACGCATTTCTCTTAGAAGTTTTAGTTTTTCTTAATCCGTTAGTTTTGTTTGAAACAATTTCAGGATGACAAACTTCAATTGGAATTTTATCAATGTGAACAATTTCATTTAAAATTGAATTATTTTCAATGTTTGAAACCGTAATAGATTCATTTATATCCTTACTAATTGTTTTTATATCTTGGAATTCTTCAGAGTTTTCATATTCCTCATCTGAATCTGGTTCTTCTCCAATCCAACCGCGACAACTAATAGCTTCACAATAACACTTTTGAGCCTCTTTCCTGAAACATTTTTAAACAAATTTATGATGACAAAAAATAAATAAAATATATTTTAATTTATACAACGTACCCGTAACGTTGAAACTGATAGTCGAAAGTAATTTCCTCGTCAGGTAAGATGTTTTTTGTGCTAAAGAACCCAATTCTGAGTTCTCCGTTAACGGTCCATTTTTGCGTTTCGGCATTTGGTTCACATGAATGGTTAATAAATCTAGAAATATTACCACGCAAAGTAGCATCAATTACGCAGTCACTACGCAAAGCCATAAAGTAGTAATGTTTGTTTTTATCTTTTGAATAATCTTGTGCCCGTTTTTCAAATTGTTTACTATTGAGCACTTCACCAACATACTCCATTATAAATTCGCCTGCTGGTATAAATGTACAAGATTTCATTCCAAAACCCTTTTTATCAGTTTTGAAAATTGTGCATTCAGAATTTATACGTTTCTGAAAACGTTTATTGGTGCATCTGTCTCCAATAACACATCGAATGCCACATTCAATCATTAACAAACGATTTAGGCAGTCTTCTCCGCAACCGAGTTCACCTCTGTCTATTTCCGATTTGGTTAAAAAGCAATCGCATGTCATTTTTTTTGCTTCTTTACTGATGTTTCTTTCAGATTTAAATTCATTATCTACAATTTGTATAAACAAACCAAGACCTTCTTGCTGTTCATTTTTTTCTTTTTCTATTTGTTCCACATTTTTAGGGCAATTATGATTTTTTTTGACAATATCCTTTGCATCTAACATAACATTTGCACTGCTTGGTGGCATCATCAAAGATTTTACATCTTCAATATTTTGATCAGTAGTTGCTAAATACCTGTCTTTATCTTTGACCAAACCATAGCCGTGTGATCTTTGCTTTGTCTCTGTTATTATTTTAATTCGACCAGATCGACGAATATTTGTATCGTCTTCGTCTTGATTTTTACTAATGGAAGCATAATCTAGCCTAGTCTCATCATCGCAAACTTTTATAATGACATCTTCTTTCGTAACATCCGAATTAGTTACGTTATTGCAAGTAATGTTATTATTTCCAATTGAACCATTGACTGCAATGAAAGAAAAAAAAAACTAATTCATATTTAATATAATATAATTTAAATGTTATGTACCTGAATCTTGCATTGTGTATTGGCATTTCGGCTGGTCGTTATTTAAGCTGCATAATATTTTAACTGGATTCTCCAACTGTATCTTATCCAAATCATTGTCTGTAGTTTGAATTTCATTTGAACAATTCCATCTGCTTCGTAATACTTTTGGCTGTTTTTTTTCGCATGTGGTTGGGTTTTTTACAATCATATTTTTAGGAGTACTATTCTCTAATAGAATTGGATGTTTTGTTAATTGATTCAGTTTTAATGATGCAGCCGATTTTAAACATGGCTCGAATGTTGAATAACGACGGTTTATCTTTTTCACAGCATTCACTGTTATTTTATCAACTTCAGCCTTTTTTGTTTTAACACCTACAGATTTTCGTCTAGGTTTTGTACTTTTTTCTAATTGTCGAAGCAAAGACAAGGCTAACTTTTGTTCATTTGTAAGACTGCATACATCATCAATTGTATTATTTTCGTTTTTATAAATATCAATGGACATATTTTGTTTTGAATTATTAATGCTTGTCAAATTATCGTTAGGAATTACATTTTTCAAAATATTATTGTAATTGATGCATTCTTCTGTGTTATCCTTTTTTTGGTCCACCAATTTAATTATTTCATCATTATACTTAGGAAATTCTAATTTTAAAATATCTTTGTTTTGGACGCATTCTTCAGTGTTATCCATTATTTCTACATTATCATTAGAAAATTCGCATTTTAAAATTTCTTTGTCTTGGACACATACTTCTGTGTCATCCATATTGTTTTTATTATCCTTAGGAAATTCTTTTTTCAAAATGTCTTTGTCTTGGACGATTTCTTCTGTATTATCCATATTTTTTGGTTTTGCAGAAACATTTTTAATATTAATTTCAGATGCAAATGGAATTTTAGATATGTCAAATATCTGTCCTGAAGGTGTTCCATGTGTTTGAGTTTTTATTGTGTTACTGTCTTCAATATTTTGTAAATTATTTAATTTACTTTGATGAAAATCAATAATTGGAGATACATTTAAGAGTTCGTTTTTGATGTCACTATCCACTTTAGGTTCATTATGAATTTCCGAAATAATAATCTCTAAACTATCTAAACTATCTGATGATAATCCAATATTTTTATCTTCCAAAAGTGGGATCACAACATCAATAGAATCATTATTTTGTAATTTAGGTATAACATACTCTTCACCTATCTCCGTCTTTTCGACTAAAGTTATAATTTGTGTTTCTTGAATCTGTGTATCATTTTTTTCAAATACATCTTTGGATTGTGATTTTTTTGAAGTTGTGGTTGTATTATTATCAGAACTAATATTTTCTTGTATTGTATCCTTTAAAATATTTAATGAAGTCGTGTTTATGATATTTTGATCAATATTTTCAGTAGTTTCTTTCAATAGTACTAAATCCTTTTTTAATGATTGCCGCCCACTTCGACGAGGCGTTATCACGCATGAAGTTGTTTGAAATTTCGTACAATCGCTTACGAGGTTTTTGGATTTATTCTGCATTTTATTTGTTTTATTATGATTTGTTGTATGAGTAGAATCACTTTTAGAGAACTGAACATAGTTTTTTTTTGTATTTCCAAGTTCAGATTCAGTCTCAGTGGAACTTAGTAGACTGATGTTAGTTTCTTGAGATGTTGTTTGGCCTTCTGTTTCATAAGAACGTCTCTTAATATATTTGTGATTAATTTGACGTCGAGGACGAGTACTTATGTCCGATTGAGGAACCACAAATTTAACTGGTAAAATTATTTCAATGTCAACTAATTTGTTTGAGTTATTCGATTCAGTATCTAAAGTACTTGTTGAAATGACATCATTTTTTATCAGCGCCGATTTAAACTAAAAAAAATAAATATTTAGTAGATTAAAATAATAAATAGTATAAGCAAGCTTACGGTGTTTTTATTTTTTGTAGATACTTTATTGTTTGTTTTTAATTTACACTCTGAATTAATTAAATTTTTTGGCTTCCGACCCATTTTTTTAAATAATAGATTATTTACCACTAAATTAGATATGAATAGTTTTAAAAAAACTGTTCAGTATCTAGCTTATCCATTCAAAAACCATTCAAACACAGGGAACAGTCAAATATTTTTATGATTGGAAAATTAGAATTGACATTGACAGCTCTATACGTGTGTAGTGTTTATAAAAGGCCTTTTGAGTATGTGATATATATATATATATATATATATATATTATTTTATTATTATTATATATACTATTAGTTATGCGGTTTGGTGCGTGTTTTTTTTAAAGGCAAAGGGATAAGAAAAAGAATGGTATTGGTAAGTGGTAACAGCACACACCTCACACCACAGACCACACAGCAGACTGACATCTGACAGAGAGCAGAGACTGCGGCTGAGCAATATAGGTTGATTCGCCTACATACTCACCACCCAATAAACGCCAACTTCATATGTGTTATTATTCAAATGGGTCTGAATACAAAACATGTATTTCTGTACAAATCATATGGGAAAAAAATTGTTATACATTTTTACCATTTTTATTTAATAAAATCTCGAATAAAATAGCATATGTACACAATGTTAACATATGTTTTAAGAAACTTCATTAAATTTGCATTATATAAACGAACACTTCATAGAAAATTCCCTAATAAAAATGGGTTTATTTAATGAAATAAATATATTGTTTATATTTCTCGGTTTATTTACATAAATCTTTCACAAAAAATCACTTTAAAACTTTATCTGCTGGTCGGTTGCGTGCTATAATGTAGCTGCTGCACCTGATGTTGTTGGTGTTGATGTGTTGGGAGCTCTGATTAGGCCATTAGGCCAAGGAACTTCCTCTCAAACTATCATAATTCTTGCGGTTTAGCTTCTCTGCGATGTTGTTGTTCATTTCGACGACCGTTTTGTACATAAAGCCACTACGCAGTTCAACCAAAACATAGTCATTTGATTTAGCGCCTCTTGCTGCACTATGTTAATGGAAATCTAAAGAAACAAATTAGTAGAAATACATTTTTTTATTAATTTATATTAAAATAAATATATTTGCCTTGTATTTTGTATGGCGCTGTCATTTTGGTTTTACGTACCATCTGAAAGTCACCACGCCATGTCGATTCGTGACGTCACGGCGCAGCAACCTATTCAACTGAGGGCAAACTGTTGAAAGTAGTAGTTTAGTAGCAATTCGTGTAATCAAGTAATCAGGTAAATTTGCCGGTCAGTCAGTCAAAAATAAAAATTATTAAATATTTAAAATGATAACACTATATTCAGTTTAGGAACGGTGACGGCGGCCACTTGGATTTTAAAGATATTCAAGCCACAAAGATGCATGTGCAGTTATGATCGTGAAAGAAACACTAAAAATAAGGCCCTTTTTTACCCGCGATAACAGCCAACCCTTCCATCTCAGTTGTTAGATACTTTCTTTGCGAAAACTTAAAGCTATATTTTCCTGTTAACCGGGTTTTTGTAGACGTAGAACCGCATCTATTCCCACAGAAAAAGTTTGCTGGAACCATAAACGATTTAAATTTATCTTCAGGAGTTCAGAAATATAGCTCTAGTTTGATGCAAAATGTCAGATATAATTACTATACAACCCACATATCCCTAGATATGTACGATCTTCTTCTGTTTGATTGAATTACTGAAGGTGAAACAAAATATGTGAATAACATTAGGTTCCAAATTGAATCCTATGCCTTGATTTACTTTTGCATTGTTTAAGCGCTATATATTGTTCTGACCAAACAAAAAAAAATGAAGTGCGATTTTCTTATTATTTATAGATATCTTTTCAGTAAAAATAATTTGAAGGTAATCACTTATCAATTTTTTGTGGAGTATATGCCAATATAGAGCTCTGAACTGTTATCTGTGACTTTGGCAATATCAGTTGCCAAAGTCTCTGTTCACAACTGTGAAAATTCTACTAACAAAAAAGTCAGTTGCGTTTGCGTAATGCTACTTTTTGGCAGCGACAGTTAAGACAACTGTCGCCAACTGCGACGTCAACTATCGTCAACTGTCGAGGCGATTACTTGTGGCAACTGTCGCCAACTGACAGAAAAACAGCAGTAACTGCTACTCTTAACAGTCCGTGTAATCGTAGCATAATGCTAGATAGACTACTTTCATAATTACATGCAAATGTTTATATGAAGTTTATATGAAAGTACCCTACATACTAATATAACCCACCCCTTAAGATTCTTCCAGATTTAAGACATTTCTAAAATTCAAATAAAATAAAATAAAATCAACATAAAGAATGTATAAACCTAAACTGTATTATTATTTTTGTTCTCATTTTTTCTTGGTATTTGTAACTATCTTTGACCACCCCTAACTTTTGTTTGGGCAGCAAAGGGTTAAATGTATAGAAAATATTTTTTACAAAAATTACTTTTACTTTATTTTTAAAAAAAGTTGGAATTTTCTTAAAAAGTAAACATTAAAACTTTACTTTAATTCTGTCTACTAAAACTTCGATAAACGTCATGGTCTAACTCTCTAACTCTTTGCAAATTTAAAAAAAAACTTATTTTTTATAGAAATTCTATAATTTTAAATATATTTTTAAACGCAATCTTTTAGATACGACGGGCGTTTGACAAATTGAAGAATATATACAAAAAGTATAATAATTTTAGACTGATTTTGTAGATTCGAGACTGATTTTATTGATTCGAGGCTGTTTTTGTGGATTCAAAATTGTTCTTCGCCAGTCTGACTGAAGGGTTAATTTCCCGATTATCAATTATCGGTGTTTTCCAATCCCTTCAAAATAGGCGCTTTTGCCAAGCAATTATTTCAGGTTTGGAAACACATATACGCAGAAGAAAAAACTGGAGTATATTGTTGATATAGAAGCAATTCGTAATTGGAAATAAAGATTCATTTTAGTTTTTTGAACCATTTTCTAAATAATACTAAACTTTTTATCTATCCCTGTCTTTATTTCTTTTTCACATACTCTATACTCCAATTTTACACCAAAAACATCTTTGCAAAAATAGTTCTAGAAACGCAAATAAACGCAAACTGTATAAGAAATCTTCTTGGGAGGGGATTCAAACCCCCAAAGCTACGGCCTTGCATTCGAATTTACATGTCTGTCTATGAATGTTTATACAGCTTCCACGGAAACTCAATCCGTAACGTAGCATACCGTACACCACAAAATTTGTTTAATTTAAATGTAAACGCATGTATACCCAATACGAACATAACGAACAATTACACATTCAATTTATATGTATGGCCACAGGGGTTGCGTTGAATCTAGACGCCCTTTTAGTAAATTTTCTGAATATTTGGCTGTTTTCGGAGCAGTCTGCGTCTGGTAAGGAAGACTGAATAAAATTATATACATACTTATTTGGTATACACAAAGTATGTATTAAATTTAAATTTTAAACCCTAAACACAGTTTTTGAAATATGTTTTTTTTTATTTTGTCGTCTTAAAAACAAACTCTTGCACTTACTGCACAGCAAATGCAACGGCTGCTTGCAAGTGCTACCCGAAAGGCATAAAACTCTTCTGTACTGCTGGTAATGTGTCATCTCTGTGTGTGTATGTGTATACTTGTACTTGTACTTGTACTTTAGCAATGTAAAAACATAAAAAAATACATTGTGCTCTGTAAAAATCTAAGTCTGTGTCCTGTGTGTGTGTGTGCAATGCACGGTTCGCCCTTTTATCGCACGTACTGCAACTTTTATATACACTCAATCAAGAGGTTGATGCATTTGCGTTATGTATAGACTCAGCTGGTGGAGCGTACTTACCATATATATATATTATACTATATTATATGTCTACATTTTCATAATGTGTTGTATGCGCACTTCAGACCAGACAAAGTCGTCTTGTCACTTGCCGTAACATAATAAAACTTAAGACGATGCTTCTGTACACGCAGAAGAAGGGTATATATGCGCGTACTTATACTTATATACACACATTCGTTATCTTATTCTTATGTGTTTACTTTATTGAAACGTATATA
>JAAAKO020008601.1:0-18624 GCA_010015015.2 Bolitophila cinerea | reverse complement strand
TGTATATATATATATATTATATATAAAACACATTTGAAAGCTTGTAGTGGTAATAATTGGGACTGGCGTATAATAATTAAGCTTTAAAGTTAAGCACATTCATTAAATATTAGAGCAGGTTTGTGATTTTTTAAGCGGACCTCCTTTTTTAAGGAAGAATTAAAAAAAAATAAGAGTACATATATATTTTAAAAATAAGAGCACGATTTCAAATGTTCATTGAGAAAAACATGCATTTTAAGTGGACACAAAAATTGAGAGCCTTTATGCCATATGCATAAATGTATTTATCAAAAATTGGTTTACCGATACGAAGAAACAGTTTCGGTTACCGCGAATTGAATCGGGTTAACAGTTATTTTAATCTTTAAACACAACCACAGTCCACAGCTCTAATAGTCAAATTAAATGTCCCTATAGGTTTAGCAAAAGAGCTTGTGCAGATTTTAAATAAAAGATACGAAACATAAAATCCGTTGTAACACTTGACAGGTTTCACGGATATCTGTTCTGTGTGTTTTCAATTATAGTATAGTCGATATACATTGTTTTTCTAGTATTATGAGCTTGATAAATTTAAGTCTTAATTTTAAGTCTTGATTACTTTTTATTTTTTAATTTATTTAGTATTGTATTTTTTTTTACTGCTATTTTTTTATTATTTAGTCTTCTTTTAATTTGTATTTTTTTATGTTTTTGTTTAATGTAATGATGGAAAGGGCACAATATATTCAAAAATAAAGGTCACTCAAAAACTGCTTAAAATCGAAATTAATTTTGAGCATTTTTTTTGCAAAACCCAAGCATCGACAATAAAAACAAACGTCAACATTCAACATAAAAAATGGTTGGACATTTGGACATAATATACTTTTCCCGACAGTTTTGACAAATTGTTGTGCGGCAAATTGTGAGCGGAAAAACCTGCTTTCGAGCCCTTAGCTGTTAGTTCCAGGGGGGCGGGGGCGTTGTAGAGAAAGCGTAGTTAGTTTCTTGCCAGATATTTTGCAGACTTATGATTTTTTTCAATAATTTATATTAGCTAATTTTCATCTCGATTTCCACTATTTTCGTACGATTTTTTGTGGCGAAGTTTGTCAAATTGGCCATTTATTGATTTTTATCTAATATCTAATATCTCCTAATATGAAAAATAATTATTCTTGGGAAAGTTTGTCAAATGTAATAATATCTATTTTATCAAACGTATATTGGTATATATATTTTTGTCTATCATGCAACATCTATCTGCGACATTAAAGTATTTTGGGATACAGATAATTATTAGCTAAAATAAAAAAGAGAACTTAGGTTTGATGTTCTTGCTAAAACCATTTTGCTACATCCAAAACATAGACATATGGTAATTCTATTGAGAATTGAATTGAATTGAACTTTGTAGCTCAATCTAAAATCTTATGGCTGTGAAAGTGTCACACAAAAAAATAAATACTATTCCCAAATATTACCATGGGTTCAAAATGAGACCTGAGCGCGTTCGTAATAAATAAATAAATGAAAAATAATAATTAATATTTTTATATAGCTTTTTTGTGTCAAAAATGTATTTATTGTCAAAAAAAACTTAGTACCAATAATTTATTTATATTAACAATTTTTTTTATTGCAGCAAGACAACAAATTATTTGTGAAAAAATAAATATTTTTTTAAATGTACAATTTTATAAACCCAAATCTTAAAGTGATTTGCTTAAATTTTACTGCAGCAGATGCATTTTCGTGAAATCGCATGTCGTTTTATGTATGTAGACCGGAAGTGAGATAATACCCTTTAAAAGACAATAACCATTATAATCCTAACACATTGAAGAATTTATGTCCACTTAGAAAAACTGCCTGATGCTTTTCTCATGCAGCTCCTCGCCTATTATGCCGGCAATATACGAGTATATACGCAATAATGTGACATATATACTCGTATACCTTCAGGATTGTCGATTGCGAGTGTGCGTGTGACGATCCAGATCCAGTTACAAGAGCGGTTTCTCGCATCTCAAAGAATATCCGTCGCGAGCCGCAAGAATGTCATTTGCTGCGTGCGCGTCTGTTTGGTTAGGCCAATAATCGATTCACATCATATTATAACAACATTATCACTATATGTAGTTTATTATGTTGTTTAATTGTATATTTATATATATATATATATCAAATATGTGATTTATGTTCAATATATATATATACAATTCATGATATGTACATATTTTGACGTATACACGTATATTTACGTGCACGCTCGTGTGGGGGCAAAAAAAAATATGCTGAGCGCGCAGATATGTGCCAGCTCATAACTCGTGCGACAAGAACTAGTTTATGTGCGCCACAAACTCGGACATATAAGTGTAATTAAGTATTATTGATAACATCCCAAGGACATTCTGTGCCTCGCTTAGCCGAGCCGATTGTCGCCGGGCCGCTAAGCTTTTTGCGCGTTGCTTTGCGTTTGTGTGTGTGTGTGTGTGTGCTTTGATCTCCGGCTCAAGAATATAGACGACATTCTTATGCTCACGCGTATATACATTTTTATTTTGTAATTTGAAAGCGTATACACACACACACATTCTCATAACGCAAGCGCAATATTATAACAAATTCTAAGAAATATCGCGTCAGAATCTAGATATAAGAACGAGCAAGCGCGCGCACGAGGCGTGTGTCGCGTATTTAGAATTTCATTTCTATCTCAATTGCGAATCTTGATTTATTGTGTTTTTCTAGCAATACAATGGCCAGTTGCGCTCGGACCCGGACCGGCCGGCTGCTCTCTCGCAACTATACGGCGGACAATTATAACGATGATGGCGGACGGCGCGGCGGAAGCGGAGGAGCGGGAAGCGAGGACCAAGGAGGGAGTTTTTGTTGCGACGACGGGCGATGACATTGTATTTTGTATAATGTATATATGTATGTGTGAGACCGTGAAGATAGATGCAGACACGCACACACACACACACACACATATATATATATATAATATGGCAGAAATGTCGTCGATTGTCGTGTACGAGGGATTATAGTCGTTTATGTGTGAATTGGAGTGATCAAGTTTGAGTGTGTGTGTGTGCTTGTTTTTGTGAAGCAATCTTATGTGGCCTGGCATTCCATTAAAGAGCTGGGCACGCAAACAAGAAATAAAGACAGAGTAATTATTTGGAAATTCAGATAATTGATTAGGAGCAATGAGGATACTCAATTCTGCAGAACAAGGACCAAACCTCATTACCTGGAAAGTTTCAACAGAGCAAAAGTGCATGCAAAATATTTATTTATTGTTTTAAGAAATATGGTGAGGGATTTGGCTAAAATGGGTGTTTATCGCATCTCATTTTCTCGACTTTTCACACTAAAACAAAACTCTATGATTGAATCAATTGTTTTCGGAGTTGGTATTCAATGATTTTATATTGATTTACAAGTAAACCATACGACTACCTTTGACGTCAATTATCAATTACCAAAGTCCAAAGTGAATATATTTGTATGCAAAAGTTTTAATTTATTCCACTAACTAAATATTGGATCAATTGGGGATATTTTTTTACCTTGTAATGAAAAAAATAAATAAAACTAAAAAAAGTAAATCAAATGGAAAATAAATAATCTATTTTTATGAATTCAACTCAGAAAAGATTGAATCTATTAAAAAAATCAATGAACTCTACTAACAGATTGGTTCAATTGCAAAAATATTTATGAGGTTCAAAAAAATCAACTCGACCAATTTTTTCAAAAGATTGAATCAATCACAATCATAATATACTTTTCAAAATATAAAATAATTGAAATAACCCATAAATTATTGATTTTACAATGAAAAATGTTTCCGCGATAGAATTTCATGGATTACCCACTATAACCCCTCTTCAAAGAACTTTTTAATTATCATTACATTTTTGCTACCTAAATATGGAAAAATATTTAAATAATCAAATACTAGTTCATGAATAATTGAGTATACACATTTCAAAGGTATTATTATTTGTTTAGAATCTAATATTAATTATAATAAAAATAATGATTTTTTTCAGGGAGACGGTGATGAGATGTCTATATGTATATTATGGTTTGATTATTCAAAATATCCAGATAAAACTCTTAAAAAAGTTATGGTTAAAGGAGTATCAAATGAAATCATTTAAATCAATATTAACATTAACTCTGTTGGATTTAGGGTAAAAATATATGAATATGTATACGGTGTCTGGCCAGACAATATTCGAACATGTGCTCCACAACGTAAAAAGAGAGACAAAATAAGGTTTTTACAGTGATATTTAACTCTTTCTCTTTTATAAATTATACCCTAACTCCTAAAAATAATATCAGATTTTCTAACTTTTTTTTTAAATAAATTTAAGCTTAATTATTTGATTCCGAACACCAGCGAACACCCATAATGATGATAGGAAAAAAAAGTTCAAACACGCAGAAAGAAGCTCATTGCTCGGCGGTTTACGGAGATTTGCCTTTTAGTTCTATTCGCTTCACCGGACACTTGCTAATTTAAATTTATTGGTTTAGATAAAAAAAGTTAAACTATTTTTGTTCAAGAACCCTTAGAGAACACCTGTTTTTGGATTATAGAACCTAACCTTAGAAATACCAAACCGAAGATTTAAATAAAATTTATGAAACGGTACCGAGACCAATTTAAAATTATCTTAAGGTTTCAAGGCTTTTAACTATTGGCTTTTGAAATAATAAAATTTTGGATTATATATATATTTGAGATTATAAAAATTAAAGTTAGTTTATTATTTTAATTTGAAAGTTTATAATTATAGAGATATAATACCTATTTAGAGCGGAAAAAACTTTCAATATCTACATAACTTATGATTTAAAAAAAAAACAACTAGGTGGCCCATCCTATATCTCCAACTCATAATAAGATTATCGAGTTTTTGTTCGTTCAAGTTTTTTTTCGACGTGGTTTATCGAAGATTTTATTTTTCGAGATTCGAAATGGTTTTTTTTTGCCTCGGTGGGTTTGTTATATAAAATCTGGAAAGATTTAAAGGCATCATTTTTCATAGAAAATGCCAAAACCACACAAAATATCTTTTCATTTTAATGAAGCAGCTAGTTTAAAAAAGTCCTGAGTCCTGAGTCCTGTAGTGGAAGTCTGTAAAAACTATCGAGTCGAATCGAGTCAAATCCAGTTAGTTTTCTTACGCCCGTAAATTTTTATTTTGAGACATGCAACTGATATTTTGGACTGGCGTAAGAAAACTTACTCGATTCGACTCGATTCGACTCGATAGCTTACAGACTTCGACTACTGAAAAAAGCTTTAGTTAAACTCTTCAGGATCAACCGTGATGATTAAATAAAATTATTATTTAAACAATACCATATTTTTCTTATGTGCTTACATGAACTTTTTTAAAGGCAGAATATCACACACAAATCTAAGCTCAGTTCAAACGGAGGGCATACACCTTTGAGCAGTGAGGCGCTCCGACCGCACAAAGAAGGCACAGATCGCAAGCGAAAGATTTAAAAGCTGATTGCATAATGACATTTTCGTGATCTGTATGTAGAAAACAAGAAGGAAATAGTCTACTTACGGGTAATAATTACTAACGGTAATCTGTTTAGCGAAAACGTTGCCATTTTTTCAGTATATGTTATTCTATTTGCGTATTTTATTTAAAGTTATTTAGATTTTTAAAATTTTTATAAAAAAGTTGATAGGTTGACAAATTGAATATCTGTGGAAGAGATGAAAGCGCCTCAGAAAAAAAATGAAAACACAAACGCCTCACGACTGCTCGCAAACAAACGCACTGTGAATTGTAATTCAGGCCTGTCAAGTGTGACTATTCGGATTTTTTTATTCATAATAAATAAAGACTGACGATAACTGATGAGGTATGACTGATTAAAAGGTAATATCATAAGGTAAATAAAACTCACCTCAATCGCGAGCCCATGGCCGATGCCGATCGATTGCCCGGATCGGAAGCAAGAATTGGAATGCGTGGCTTCAGCGGCGGCGGAGGCGATGTGACCTGCGGCTGGGGCTGCTGCTGTTGCGTCGTCACTTCCAACGGTGCATTGTGCGAACGCTTGCGCACCGACATACGAGCATCACTGGATGGCCGACCGGCTGTCACTAGTATCGGCATTGCGGGTGCCTCCAGTTTGCCACCACGTATCACTTTGTGTGGCTGCAGCGTGAGCGCTGGTCCAGCACTGTGTTTACTGCCCAGACTTGACTGTGGCCGTTGCTGCTGCTGGGGCATATTGTCCAGTGTTGTATACGGTTTCTTGGGCACGGCGGGCGGACCACGACCGGCTGGCAATAGATTGTCAAACGTAGAGGCACGGAACAGTGGTTTCTTAGTGGTGGAACCAGCGAAACTGTTGCGACGACTAGTCGTGCATGACTTTGTGTCAGGATCTGAAAGTTGACGCATGTGGCGCAATAGTTCAGGCGGCGGCGGAGGCAATGGTTCGTCCTGATTGGTGCACAGTACGTCTTCATCGGGTCCGGCGAGTGTGATGGGAGGCGGTGGTGGTAGATCAGGGCTGGGTATACGCAGTAGTGGATTTTTCGGTGGCCGCTCTGGTACCCAGTCGTCCAGTGAGATCTCAGGACCCATGACCATAGGGCCGAGTAGGTCTTTTGAGATGTGATGCGTCTGGAGGTGTTGATCACGGTACGCAGTGTACTCGGCAGCGGATGAGGTTCTAGAAAGCAACAAGTGTGATTAGCGAGTGTAATTAGTGTAATTTTATTATGTTTACCTTCGAACGGGCATCATTGAACGTGTACGCCTTGGTGGCGGTGGTGGAACACCAGACTCGTTGGCCGACTGGAGACAACCCTCGCTAACCATTATAAGTTTGCTGGACACGATGCCGGTGTAATGTTCGTGCCCGGGAGACAAATGCTGGACGGAAGGCATGGAAACGTTGAACTGCGTTACCGGCTGATGGAATGTGGCCTGATACGAGGGCGAAGACAGTCCTTTTGGAGAATGAGAATTTGGCGATCCAGTTGGCGGTGTGGTCGACACACTTGTAGTGCGTGACTGCTGCTCGGGACTCGCATTTAGGGATGTACTAGAACTGCTAGACAACACCGGTGTTGCGTGGACTGTGCTGCTGGCAGCACCGGTGGGTGACTTAAGGCTACTACTACTTAAACTATACAATTGCGAGTAATTGTTGGGCAACGAGGAACGTGAGTGTTGTGGTGACGCCTTGGCAGTGGTGTTGGTCAGCTGCAGAGATTGTGGACGAATTTGAGCTGGCGGCGAAGCATTACCGTCCGAACTGACAATACCCAATGAAGTGGCATTGAGATTCGCCACATTTCGGGCAGCTTCCTTGGCAGTTGTCTGTTGCCGTTCAAAGTACGATTGCACAGCATTCTTCTGGAATGCTTTCAGAGCTGGATTCGGTACGCGTGTTGTTTTTGTAGGATCCAGATATGTGTACTTCTGTGGCAGATGCACCTGATTGAAATGCTGGCGCTCTAGTTCACTGATGCGATCCGCTACCGACTGCCAATTGTGATTGTTTTGTGATCTGATAAATAAATAGAAAAATTGTTATTATATTTTTTTGTATCGTTAGAATATTTAGGATGGAAAATCTTACTTGGATGCCATTGTGGTGTGAAGATCACTGTTTGTGTGCGAGGACTCGGTGTACGTACTAACTGGAAATAAACGATTGTTACTTCGACTAGAGCGCTCCCTGGGCGAGCCTTGCTTGCTGTCCGACGCCACACTGAGCTGATCTTCGCTCATGTACAGGACGCTTTCGGAGTTGTGCCGCTTTGGAGTTCGAACCCGCGAACTGTGGGCGATCAACTGCGAATTGGATCCTAGGAAAAAAGGACGAAAAATTATGAATTCATTGTACATATTCCACATTCCACGCAAGTTATGCATAATTTTATGTTTCTTAGCTAGCGCAATTTCGATTGTTTGTTGCTCGAGTTGAGGCGCGCACACACACACATACACGTCTCTAGCTAATTGGTGTATTGTGTTTTATTTTGTTGGTCTGTGTGTGTCTGTTATTAATTTATTTTGAAAATCTTGTTGCAAATGGAAAATATAGCCTAGACAGCGCACACACGCCAGGTAGCGCCGCTGTCTCTGCGGCCATTGCAACACCTTTCATTACATACATTTTCTTTTCGCTTGATGTGCTAGCGTGTGCGCGCTTACGACGATCACGCAAACACATAAATAATAACATTAAACATAAAAAGACGATTCTCAACTGCATACACGCCTCGCATATACATATACACTAAATAATATATGTATATATATGTATAGTGTATTTGCAAATCACGAACGTCTCTGGAGCTAGAGCTCAACAACAAAATAAGAAGCGCAAACCCAAGAAAAGAAAATGAAATTAATAATGTGTTTAACCGCATCGTTTATGAGTTAATAATCCCGTGATTGAGTGAAACAAAAAGAGAAACACACACACACAGACAGGCACACAGACACACACAAACAATGTGAAAACAATTATGAAAGATTGCGCATGCGCATCCGTCACACGATCCATAGGAACGGACGCAGACGGACGGACGGACGAAGGCAATCGCCATAATTGCATGCTCACGCATATTTACCTTAACAGCCAGATAGGTTAAGGTCTTGCAATTGATTTACGTGTGTGTGTGTGTGTGTGTGTGCGTTACTAAGAGGAGGGCTCCTCTTAACCTTTAAAATTAAATGATAGACTGAGATGAGATGCAATTAAATAAGACGTGCCAAGAAAGTACAGAGAGCGCGTCGCATTAGCTAATATTGCTTCATACAAATTGTGTGATTGCATAAACGGAGAATATATGATTTTTAAAAAAGTCCCAGACTATAGTCTATAAATAACAATATATTATGCACTATATAGTATATACTATATAATATAAATATAAATATATATAGTACAAACATCGGGGGCAATCTCTGGTGCGAGTGCGTGTGCGTGTGCAGCACCGCAGTAATCTTGCCGTATATCTTGTAATTTGCGCTTGCGCGTGTGCACCAACACACCCATAGGCAATAAAATCACCCATATAAATAAATTCAAATGAGTAAATGCTCGAGCTTTGCGCCAGCCATCCGCAGCCAGGCCAGCCAGCCACAGCCGGCACAGCGAGCAGGCGAGCGTGCGCTGGTATTTTGTCGTTATTTTGCGAGAGCATACAAATCAAATTCAAGGCTTTTGCGCGCGCCCGCTCGCGCACCACTCCACCTACAGTGGACACAAAAATATTTGCGTATGGTCGCCACGCGCACTCGCGCGCATGGTCGAGCCGGCGCGACACAACACGCATTTCTGCGCGTGCGCACATTCCGGTATTATATTATTATGTAGATTTGTGTGTGTATCTGTGTATGTTACATATTATGCAGCCGTCGCCGCAAATAATACTATATATATAAATATAAATTAATACATATATATACATATCAGAGTTAGGAGCCGATAATATTTACTCGAACGCCATGACTTTGAAGCCGGCAGCTGGCGGATGTTATATTAAATAAAAATCTTTAAATAAAAAAAAACTTGTTTATTCACCAAAAAAACATTTTTTAAGAATTTGTATGAATAAACAAAAGATATTTCAAGAATTTGTATGATTAAACAAAAGATATTTCTTAATAATAAATATTTTTTAATAATTTTGAATCCGCTGTCATTGACTTTATATAAAAATAGCTCATGCTAGGATTAACTGTTCTAAAAATTAAAAATTTAACTGAAATCACTTAAAAGTTTTTTAATTTAAAAAAGTATTCAAGTTTTTTTCATATATTATATATTCGGACCATTTTGTACTCATAAATTATTATACACAGTTAAAAAAAGCTTCACAGCTTTTTTCAAGTTTTTTGTAATAATTACAATTTTTATCAAAAAAAAGTTATTTTTGATGTTGAAAAAAACAGATAAATGGAAAAATGGTCAAATATAGCATAAGATAAGACTTTACATTTATTTTTCGGCGGCATGAAATAGACCCCAAAACATTTTCAGTATACTCTTCTTTTATTTAACAAAAACACAAGAGAAGAAGAGAGAAAAGAGATTTTAGGAGATTTTTACAAGGTATAGTTTGCCTGTCACCTATTTTTTGTATATATATAGTCTTAAAAAAAGTTCGGCTGATTTTTGAAAATAAAAAAAAAAATTTAAAATCAAAGCTATAGATTCTTTTTGTTTGGCAACCGTACCATCAGATGGGTAAGGCAGAAATACGTTTCATACAAATGCAATAAATTTATGACCTTGTTAGGGCTATTTTTAGCTTATTTTAATATAAATTCTTATTTTGGCTTATTTGCAAATTTTAGCTTATTTTAGTACATTTTTAGTCTATATTTTTTATCTAAAAACAAGCAGAATCAAGCTAAATCTGTAGATCAAAAAAAATAATGTCAAATGAACAACGGACTCAAAATATTGAAGACAATTACAATGTTATTGTCTGGAGAAGATTGTGATTATAAATAAATATAAAAACTCTGAGGTAAAATCCAAATACTCTCCAATTATACAAACATCGATGAAGAAAGAGTTTTTTTTCTATTAATTTAAAACGTATTCTGTTCAAATATCAGGCATTTTATTAATTTTTTAAATTTATAAAATGTTTGTTACTTATTGAGAAAAAAAAGATTAATACAAACCTAAACTAGTAATAAATGTACTTGTTCGTATTATAATTCTATGTTACATATTTTTAAATAAATTTAAACATGAATTATATTTTTAAAGATTTAAGTTTTTTGGCTGTGTTTTTAATATATTTTTAAGCTTATTGTAAGGGCCTAAAACGATGTTTTTATGGCTTATTTTAGGCGCTTAAAACCATATTATTTTTGGTTGCCCTATTTATTAACGAAAAATTGAAAGTGATCATTTTTTTTAAAGAATATCATTCATTTGTAAGAATATGAATTTTGGATTTTTTTGTGATTAGAAAAATATCGACATCAAAATAAATATTTTCTTTTATAAAATCACAGCAATTGATGGTTCTAATATAATAAATATTATTATTATTATTACGCGACCCTGTATTCAAGCTCAAAATGTAATCAGTTAAATTAAAAATTCGCAAAATTGTATTACATTTTTAAAACGAATATACAACATTTAATTTATCTAACCAAAAAGTCTAATACAATGTAGTTTCATACTAAATAACGCAAAACAATTAACAACCAAAAATTAAACCATAAACCAGCTATGACATCTAAAGATCTGTATATGGGGTAATTTTGTTTACACTTATTTTTTAAAAATATTAATTGATACACATAATTTTGAAAAATTGAATTTTTATCATCCTTATCATTATAAACCAAGAGATTTTTTCAATATTTCATTTTAATTTTGTAATGAGTTCATTTTCTTATATATATTATAAAAAAAAATTCATGGTGTATCATTTTTATTTTAGTTAATACTTAAAATAACATGGACTTTTATCTAAAATATCAACTCTTTTAATATGCTTCAAACTACGCCTTGAATTCAATCAGTACACATTTAGACTCCTGGGTTATCACGTTTTGATTTTGACTAAAAGACTATCAAAATTGACTATCAATTGTTTTTTTTTTGTAAAAAACATGATAACTTAAAAAATATTTTTTTCATAACCTTTCAGAATGGTTTAAGCAACAAATGCAAATATTATTTTGTGTATTCGAAATGTTTTTCTTTGTTTTGTTACAGCATTCAAATTTAAAATAAAAATAAAAAAAAATATCATAGGATTATTATATTTTTAAATGGTAAGTTTGAGATCATGAACTAGCCGAAATTTTTTTTTTTTAAATAGTGTTTTGAATCATTGAAAAGTACGTTTTTTAGTCGTTTTACGCCAATGTACAGCGGCTCCTTTCTCTGATATATATAAATATATACACGAGACTTGAGTATGTAGCGAAAATCGAGCAAGTATTTATCGTGTGCGAATGCAGAAATAGAATTAAAATGCATTTTGCAGATAAATGTATGATAAAAATGTGGAGGCGAAGAAGACGCGCGACGCCAGGCAACGCGAGGCGAGGCAGTGCGGCGCGGGGTGCACATATACTCCGTATAAGTACGCTTTATCGAGAAAAACAATTAAAAGTATACTCGGTCCATCTGTATAAACAGTGCACAATAGTGCATATATATGTGTGCAAGTGAAGTACATATACAAATAAATACAGGGTATCTAAATTAAGAAAAATTCCAGATACATATGAATAGGATACTCAGGTTTCGTTTAATCTATTCCGAAAATAATTTCAAAGCATTTATTCAAATTCAAAGTTTACAATTGTGTTTTGTTTTAAAAAGAATAATAATATTATATTATTAAAATAATAAATAAAAACAAAAAAATTACGCATGTGTTGATATTGGGACAAATCGTTAAATTATCCTTAAAATGATTACTGTAAAGATCGAATAAAAAAACATTTTGTAGTCATCAAATAAAAGTATTATTGAATTTAAGGGCTAAAAATACTGAACAAACACTCTGAATTTGAACAGCGTATGAACTTACCGTTCAAAGGCAATAAAATTGCAATTTGCAAGAAATTTGATATAATATAAATTTGAAAATGGGTTTAACGTAATTTATTCCTATTCCAATTTTATTTATTAAAAGCAGCTTAAGCTTTTAAAATAAAACCATACACGGCATATTTGGAAGTCTGTGCTAAGCCCTCCACACTCAACAGCCTTGCCACTTCATCCAAAAAAAATTGAAATTTAATATTAAATTTCAGAGTTGAAATTGACTGTAGACAAAAAAACTGATAATGTTGTATCGTTGAATTGTTTTGTACTTAAATAAAAAATAGATGTATTAGTTTTACATCTTTGTCCTAATATTCTTTTTGTTATTTGTAACACTTATAGTTAGGGATTGCCTAATATTATATTAAAATCCGTTTTTATTGCATTTAATTTATTTTTTTATAATTCTTAGGTTTTATTTGTTTATATATTTGCGATATAGAATTTCGATATACGGGATTTATGATGTGGAGATTTTCAAATGCAAACTGTTTCTTTCTTTGTAAAAATAATTGTTTTATGGGTACCAAATTCGTTTTCCAATTAACTAAAAAAAGCATTCCAACAATAATTTGTACATTTTGCCTAATTAAATTAAAAAATATTATTAATTTAATTACAAAGACTCATTGCATTCTCTTTGTTCATTAAAAAGAATTTAACCTCAACCGTAAAACCTTTTTTTTTGAACTTCAAGATTGCATCCCCAAATTCAATTTTTTTTCTTCTCATTTTTAACACAAATGATCACCAATAACGCAAAAGGTCACATAGCTCAAAAACATGAGTGCCGCATTTTCTCTCAATAAAAAACAGCGTCTTGAAGATGTGTCAATAGAGTGTTCTAGATGTTTTACAGCTATACAGACGTATTTTAGCTTCAAACGTAATAGATGACACATGGGTACATCACTACACACCTAAGTCGAAGAAACAGTCTAACAATCGAATGAAAGCGAAGAATCGATTTTAAAATAGGCAAAAACAGATATTTGGCAAAGTCATGGCAATACGTTAAATAATGGATTTTGGACATCTGAATTTGAATGTGATGTTATTTTGTGGCCATCGTAGTATAACTATTTTTAAGTGATATTATTAGGTACACATAACAATCAATGGTAAAAAAACAAGTTGTTTGTCATTATATTTTTGTATATATCTTATATATTCGTATAAGGTTTAGTTGAGATAGTAATGAAAGTCAAAGGCTTCCAAATCCTAATAATCAACTAAAATGGATAAATCGGGGGTCTGTCTAAACAGACTAGTCGATAATATTTTTTTTGGAATATACGTTTCTTAAAAAAGGACGAAAGCAGACAGGTCTTAATTGGGACCCATTGAGATGTATACTTTCCAGATAATTTAATTGATGAGGTAATACCCTGAAAGTTGTTTCAACATCTTGGTCTTAGAGAAGTGCTAGTTATTCGCAAATGTTCCGCAAACTATTCAAAGGACTAGACGGACAAGATTTGTTTTTGTTAAATATTTAGCAACTCTATCCTTTGGAAAAGGGTCATAAGTTGAACATCAAAATCACTTCTGCGCCACTTAGTATAATTATGGCCAATATTCTTCAATATTAAAAACGCCAAGAAGGAACGCTCTCTGTATACCTGATCCTGAGACAGCCGACGAGCTGGCCACGGACACGTCGCTCATCGAGCCAAGCCATTTCAGCGTCTCCGACGAGGACGTGCTCTCTGAGCTATTGTTCTCCGATACACTGCCGCTGTGATGATGATGGTGATGATGGTGACTGTTGTTGGTGTTATTGTGGCTTGGCGCAGATGACTGCAGGTCAGACTGGGACCAGTGCTGCGATGATCTTGATAGTAATTCACTCTCTTGGCGTAATCTGAAATATACAAAAAAAGACAAAATATATAAATTTACTCATGTAAAAAAATAAATGCAAATCTGTATATTTTATTTTCATGTGCATGTAACGTATGCATGTGTTACGTTCATAGTATAATACATGTAAGCACTTTATATATATTATTACTTGCGTGAATAAATAAATATTGTTCACACCACAGAAAATCGTTTTTTTAATATTATTTTTGTTTGCTGTGGCTGTGGTTAGGTATAGTAGTAGTTGTAGTTGTTGTTGTTGTTATTTTGCCAACATTACATTATTTTATTCATGACGTATATATATATATATACATATATATGTATTATGTACGTTCTGTACGTACCAGTGAATATCCACCGCTTGTTGCACATGCACATGCACATGCTCACGCTCAGTATTTTATAGTGTATTGCACTCGAATGCAATAAATATTCATGGAATATATGTACATATGTATGTGTGTGCAGAGTGTTTTAACAAATATATTTTAGTGCCCGAACCGGAATTTTTGTGTCTGTATGTGTGTATGAGTTTGTGCACGGTCGATTGAAACGAATTGGGCTAGTGATTTTGTAACATTTTTTCTTATACAATTCACAAAGAAAGCTGAAAAAATATAATGCATGCGTAGGTTTTAATTAGAAAATCGGAAAAATGAATAAAAACGAATTATTCGTACAGAGGCATCGCAGCAAAAATTAAAATAGAGACATTTGAATTTTTTTTTCGTAATTTTTGATATTTTTTTAGTGTAGCGGAACTTTCCTTAAAATACATTGAAAATATATTGAAAATTCTACGTTGACGTTGAAAACGGTGCTAAAATCTGTATTTTTACACAAACTTTAACGTAATGCACCGTAAGAAAATATACGTTCTTAATTTATTTATTTCGTGTAAATGTTAGAAAATGTTTATTTATTTAAAATGATTTTTTTAGTAACTATATGTAATTTGGAAAAAAACTCAATAATTCTAAAAAAAACTTAAAATATTCAGAATTTTATCGTCAATGAAATGCATTTATCAAATAACGTTTTGCCTAATTAAAGTTTTTTTCTTAAAATATAAATTTTAGGCATCATAGCATAATTTATAAATCTTTAGAGACATAGAGAACTTTTTATAAACAAGTAGAGAGAAAATTTTAAACTCCAGAAACTTTAAACAGGCTTTTATTAATTATATTCGAATAAATATTGTGTTAGTGCCAAATTAAATATTTGGGTCATAAATAATGAGTTCAAAACATTAAATTCCAATAAAAACAATTTGGTTATTTTAAATTAAATAAATGTTTACCAGAAAAAGTACTATAATTTATTTATATTTTTTTTTTTTTTGGAATACTCCGATTTTATTTGCGCTTCCACTTTATAATTATAAGCAATCAGTTTTTTTGTAAATTGCAAATCAGTTTCGCATTATACAGTTGCTAAAGTGTAAGTTTTTTATTTTAAAAACTTGTTTTTGGATTTATATTTAGTATTTTTAAACAATTCTAGAAATATAAACAAAGTTATCTTTTTTACGATAATTTGATAATGTAATAATGTCTGATTATTCTTTTTTATATTATGCGGATCTATTGTTTAAAAAAAAATAGGCTGAATCATTGACCACAAATACGAAACTTTCGAAGAATTTTATTTTTGTATTTTTTTAATATTAATAATAATATGTTTCCATTGAAATGTACACTATAAGTATAACAGAAATCTAATAAATTAAATACCTATTAAAAAACGCGATAGATAGGGAATAAGAATAAATAAATAAATACAATTTTGTTGTTATAAGCTTCATACATTATTTTACTGTGCCGGCATATCTCTTAAATTTTTTAGAAAAAGTTTACATTTAAGAAATATTGTCTATATTTATTTATATTTATTTATATATATATATAAAACTGTTTAGTTGAAATTTAAATTAATCAAATATTAAATGAATTAAAGATTCTTTATAGTTTTAGATCACGTCACATTTTAAGAAGATAAGTTTTTTAAAATTATCTCAATTACGTTCATTTTTAAAGAACTCAAAATCATGATATAGTTAATTTTATATTTATCACACTTTTCATTGTTCTATTACTATGTTCGAATTCATTTGTTTCTATTGTGAAATTTCATGAACTAAAAAAAATGCAATAAATTTTGTTTTCCTATACCTATTTTAATTATTTCTGTACGATATTTTTTATCGGAGTTACCGCAATTTGAATTGCTTTCAAAAAAGTGATAGAGATGGCTGAATTGCAAATTAGTTATAAAATTTTACGGTTTTTAGAAAATCTTCTGAAGGGGGGTCAGATACCTCCCACTTATATATATATATTTTTTTTTATAAAAAAAGTGAAGGATCTGACTCCGCCGCTATATAACGTTATATCGTATACTTTTAATGGAGAGGGTATTAAATATTACATAAATATCATTTTCATCATATCTTCTCTAATAAAGAGGTCAAATCTCTTCTATTTATTAAAAGACTTTTATACCAAACACATTAACCTTTAATCACTAAACGCTCCGGATTTCTCGTTTGAGGCCTCCCTTCCGAAAGAGGGTGATTTTCCATATTTTTATATTTAGGAAACCTTACGAGTACCTTATATTTTAGTATTTTATTTAATAATATAGTAATTATTAATATTTTTATATTTTCAATTTTTTTCCTTGTAATCGATTAAAATACGGAGAAGATAAAATTATCTAAATAATTTTATTTTAAGATGAATATTGAACTGGGAGCTTGATTTAATTAACAAATTAAATATTGAAATTTATTGTAAAAGAGTTACTTTAGACTTTAGAGACTTTATGCGTATTTTAGAGACATTAAAAGAATTATAGTAAAAAACAAGAGGGGAATTTCCGAGACACAATGGTGTCTCATACTCACGGCTTCTATCCTATACATATATATTCTATTGAACCTAATATAGTTTGAATTATACAAGTAAAACATTTTTTTACATATATATATTATAGCTCATTTTTATGAATTATTTAATTTCTTTATTCTTTTATTAAAAAACATATTTGAGAAACTAGAAATAATTTTCTTATTATGACTAATCGAAAGTTTTTATAAATAATTTATTTTTTTCTGGGACACCCTTAACGAATGATACAATTATGTTTACATTATCTCGTAGCTGGTTTCTTGTTAATGAATGTAAACGTTTTCCGCTTAAAAATGGGTTGTCGTAAATTAGTTCAATCTACGTACTAAAATAAAGTTTAAAATATAAACATTTGGGACACCCTGAAAAATAATTTTCTGCGTAAACCAAAAAAGTTAAAGATTTTTATTTTTTAATTACTATCTACTAAAAAATATTTAGATATCGTAATAGGCCATTTGGACTAGATATAAGCAAATTTTCAAAATGGTATAGAAGCCTAAAAAGAAGAAAAAACAATAAAAAACG
The DNA here is from genome assembly GCA_010015015.2 of Bolitophila cinerea. Lineage (NCBI taxonomy): Eukaryota > Metazoa > Arthropoda > Insecta > Diptera > Mycetophilidae > Bolitophila > Bolitophila cinerea. The sequence continues at coordinate 721 of JAAAKO020008601.1, read as the reverse complement.
AAACAAGAAAAAGAAAAAATATATACATTCTTAAAAATATCAATTAAAAAATATCAACTTTTTGCCTATAGACGACAAAGGAGAAGGCAGGTAGTTGTGTTTTTGTTTTGCAGCCATAGAACAGTATTGAACTCTAGTTTTACTAACAAATTAATCTTGCAGTCAAATTAAAATATGTCAATTTTTTATATTTCGAAACAGTTTTTATTTTTTCATCATGGATTTTAAAAATTGGCAAATAAGTAAATATATTTTTAATGTGATTATTTGCATTATCGTTTTATTTATGTTTTATGTATTTGTATTAAAATTTGTATGCTCTATTTAAAATAAGACAAATATATAGCAGTGCAATGTTTTTTTTTATATTTTTGTGGTTTTAACTCAATCATCAACTTTATGCGGAAAAAATCTGATTTTTATTTACACGATGAATGTCGTCTTTCGCGAAATAATCAAAATACTTTGGGTTTTATAATGTATTTTTTCCTCAATTTTAAAATAATCAAAAACAAGTAAAAAATCGAAGTTTACATACAAAAGAAATTATATTATATATTTTTTTAACTAAATTTTTTTTTTTTTTATTAATTTTTATCACTTTAAGTTAAAAATAGACACAAAATAGATGTAAAAAAATATTTTAGTAGTTTAAGATAAAAAAATCAATACTTAGAAATCTAAATTTATTTTTTAATTTTTATTTATTATATTTTTAAAT
>JAAAKO020008590.1:0-18626 GCA_010015015.2 Bolitophila cinerea | reverse complement strand
ATTGAAGCAATACATTATTGACTTATTGTATTTTCACTTATTATTCACCTTTTTAAATAAATTTTTTATCTTATGGATAAATTCTTTTACTTCCAAAATATTTATTTTCAAGAATTTTCATTGACGAAGAATTGTTTTTATCCATGAAATGACGTTGTTACAATAATTCATGTAGACTTTTATATTTCTTATAATTATATGGCATAAACTAAATCGCTCCAGATATATGGCTATTTTATATATATTTTAAATAAATAATAAACCTTTTGTCATCAATTCCAGGTCTACGCTGTGGTCGTTTCGCACGAGCAATACGGTGACCTGTCGCCGGCCGCTGTCAGCTACACGAGTGGTTTCTACCAGATTCCGGTTATCGGGATCTCGTCCCGGGACGCTGCATTCTCTGACAAAAACATTCACGTGTCGTTCCTACGCACCGTGCCACCATACTACCATCAGGCGGACGTTTGGCTAGAAATGTTGCGCCACCTCGGCTACACGAAGGTAAGATTCTTTGTTTGTTTCATCTAATATATTATAAATATATAGCTACAGCCAGCTGCCAATCACTCTTGGCCGCTGTCCGAATTTCCGCCCTGACGAGAAAACAAACTTCGGAAAACGGGCGTCCGCGTCGCGTCGTTCCGTGCGGTATTCCTTAAATTGAAAAACATTCTTTCAAACTCACTCCGTTTGTATATAAATATATATGTTTTGCTAGAAATCGTGTTTGAGAGTGAAAATTCTCGCCTTTGCTAAGGGTGTGGAAGCGTGCGCGCACGCGTGTGGTATGAAGAAGCACTATAAATATTTTCCGTTTGAGAAAATTGCATTCTATTGTTTGTGTTCGTTTGCCGGCCGCACGTTTATTTCTCGTTTCCGCCGTAGTATTCTCTAAGTGCTATACCTTGGTATTATATTTCTGGGAAAACACGCGCTGTTAATTTCTCGTTTTGCAATTAGAGAATACTGTAGAATGCGCTTCGAATATGTTTAGGGTAAATTATTATGTTATTTTATGTTTTCATTGCGGAATAGCGCCCAACAGATGGTCGGTGTATCAGTTACACGTATCACTTGAAATGTATTGTTTTCTGCACTAGCTAGAGTGTTATACGCTAGTGGCCTGTGGGGCTGTTGAGTGTTGAGGGTTGTTTCATTTGGCGTACATATATAGAATATAACGAGAGCTTTAAAAGCTTAAACGGGCAAAGTTCAATAGAATTTGAGTTAAAGAATGATAAATAGTGGGTATCGTTGAGCAGTATCCTCTAAATGCTTCTTAAAAACTGCAGCTTTTTTATATACCTATTGACAGCATTTAATTATGCTCTTATCATGCATTGATTCAACTCGTGTCCTAGTCTGATATTCTTCGTTGATTGTTAGGATAATGAGCAGAAGGTCAATTCGATAACTTTCGATAGTCTCCAAATTTAGTTTAACGCCATTGCTGATGACTATATCCAAATCGGCAACAGCCACAAAAAATAGTATGGCCGATTTACATCGCATCACTTTGTGATCAATGATATAATTTCAGTCCACACCGCATCATCCTCAACGATAATATCGCGAATCTCCAAAGAGTACGGAGTAGCAAACCCCAACTATTCATCTTACTTTCGCCTAGACCAGTATAAATAAGGCTTAAGTATACACAATCGACCATACCACGCCTGATCTCTATTTAAATGAGATAAATTTGACTTCAACATGCAAAGCATAAAAATCAAATCGGCTTTTAAAGTACACATACACGCACAGGCGTACGCGCAGGCGGCATTATCTACACCCGCACACCATCATAATATATATATACAGCTCCAGATGCTCCAGTTGTTCCACACAGTGGTGCCCCAGTTTCTATAGGCGCGTGATTTTTTGTCGGCAAGATTGGATGTACGATTAAATTCCGTCTTGATTATGTAAGATTTTCAGTTTTCACTATATATATACGGGTGCGCGCCTACACACGCGTACTCACCATGCGCCACCCACCCCCTCGAAAAATCTCTCTCCCACACACAGAAAATAACCTATTATATTATGTCGCAGGCCGGAGTATTACACAAGCCTGAGAGACGCGCGCGCGTTTAATGTGTATTACGAGGGCGAGGGCGCTCCAGCCGGAATATTTGCATGTATGAATTTGTGATAGAAGACGCGCGATGGATTTTCAGAATTTTCCCGTGTGTGTATGCATATGTGAAAGTATGTATTTCTTGTCTGTGTGTGCACCAGGGCGTGCACAGCTAAAAGGGTAAATCACAAAGAAACGAGCGGCGGCACACTCACACTCAGTGCCATTGTTGGAATTTGTTTATTGTTATTCCCGTCGACGGCATTCCCACCACGACTGTTCCGGCTGTACAATGTGTGCAAAAATAAACAACGGAAGTGAATGGAAAATTAGTATTACCGCTAGCACACACAAACACACAGCACGAGGCCTAATTCAATTTCCAGATAGCTTTTCCGAATGTTTGGCAATGTGCGGATGTTTGCGAGCGGAAGTGGTATATTCATATCCAAATATCCGTACATTCAAAAATGGCGATTAGCTGCGTGTTTCAAGGTCTTGTTTATGTGGTTGTTGGCTCCATCCATTGCCAAATAAACATCCTCAATTATTGATCAATCTCGACACCGTACTTTCGCTATTACTACACTTGCCAAACATAAATTTAAACTAATTCTATAATTACTCTTCGTAAAGCAGTTCATTTAAAATAACACAATCGCTCGTTATGATACTCGAATTCAATTTGCATAACGCGCAGCGTTAACGCTATAAATTCCATCGCAGCGCCACCGCATCGTCACACGAATATACATATATTTTCATTTTACCATTTTTATTTTTCCATTCTCCACAGTGTTGACGGTCGGTTTTTTCTCCGAGCCAGCTTGCACTAACTATTTTATATCATGGATTTTTAAATTTGACCCAATTCCGTGTCGCAGCCACCGCCACTAACGCCGGCCGCCACAAACATCCCACCACCTACACCCAGGCTAACGTTCTTAAATTTTGTTTTTGCATTCGCCCATTTTGCAGGTCATCATCATTCACAGCTCGGACACAGACGGTCGTGCCATACTCGGACGCTTCCAGACAACGTCGCAGACGAACTATGATGATATCGATGTACGGGCCACCGTTGAGTCCATCGTAGAGTTCGAGCCGAAACTCGATAGTTTCATGGAGCACCTGATTGAGATGAAGACGGCACAGTCACGCGTGTATTTGCTGTACGCCAAGTAAGTGGACACATGATTTTGTTGTATTTAACGATTTAGGGATTTAGGAAATTAATGTAATCACGACTTTATCAGTGTGTAAAAGCACTCTCTCCCGCTGATGCCTTAACTAGACTTAGAAATTATCAGTGAACTATATAGATAGTGTTAGGCACATTTGCATAAGAAGCGACCCACGGATACTATTGCATTTGTTATCGTAAGTCTATACTAATTGAAGATAGCCGAGAAACTGTCGACTTATCCATCGGTTAATTTACCGACGAGCATCGAAGTTCTATTGATATCAATCCTGCCACAAACCATCTTGACCTGTTAATCCGGTTCATGGTGATCACTCAATCTTTAGAGATTCCTATAAGTGGTTAGTAGGCATTTCAACAGAGCGAGAAAGACCCACATACAGAAGACCTGGAAGGACCTACAAAAGGACTGGTTACTATGACATCGAAGGCGCTTTCATTTTATTGGAAGGGAGCTACCAAATTAAAGATAAAAATTCCTTTTATTGTATTTAAACAATACAATGCATAACAATAACTTGTGTGTTTATACAATAATTTAACTACTTTCGTTAACAGTTATTGGTACCAACAAATAAAAAAAATGTGTGCCCAACATAAATAATAAATGTCACAAAAAGTATTCATTCTTGATCTGACACAAGTGTACCTAAAATAAGAGAGGTTTAAAATATATTTATTAAAACCACACACAAACATTAATTTTTGTTATTTTTTTGTATGATTTTTTGTGTGATAACATGTGTTTTTTGTAGTTATTTATTTATAGTAACAAAAAATATTTTTTAAAACTTTTTTTTAAAATGAAAATATAATTTAAATTTGGTTTTTTGCTTGATTTTTTAACTTGGTATATTAATTTATTTCATGAATAAATATTAGACCATAATTTGAGCACAAAGAACATACATATACTTGTTAACCATCTCACCTCAATAGGCATGTCTGTATTCAAACAATTCCCCTTTCCAAACACCATCGATTACTCATCAAACCGAACACGAGTGCCGTCCACTCACTTCAAAACTTTTTCAATAAGCTACGACTTAAAGTGTATTATTCAAATTCCAATATTAAATATTTCACATCTTTGTAAGGCAAATCAATGAAACATATTAAAAACGAGAAACTTTTAAGGAAAACCTTGTTTATGGGTCGAATAAATGAATTGCTTGACTTTCTCTCTGAATCTAAGATCCATTTAAAATTATTTGCTTATCATCGCCAAAGAAAATTAAATGATGGCCTTCAAGTCAAATTTACATTCTATTCGAGAAGAGGCATAAACTAATTAACTTTTTGCGCATGTTTCGAGTGTGTGTGTGTGCTCGATTCTTGTAGACGAAAATTCAATTTGCCCTTAGCTCTTTCACGCGCGTTGCAACTTGCAGCAATGCACTTCTTGCACAAATAAATGCATGCATATTTTAAGTTGTGCCGCGCGCGCGCCCGCATCGTTGGCGTGGAAAATGTGTAAACAGCTTTGGAAAGTTTTGCGCTGTCGCTTCGAACGCTATGGAGCTATGGAGCTATGGTGTGGCTGTGAACGTGATGTGCTGGCTTCGGAGTTCCCGGAAAACGATGCCATGCATATAAAAATTATGTTATACGAGCTGTGTATAGGCAAAACTGTGAAAGTCACACAGATCGGAAGTTTTCTTTTGATTTGGCTGTGAGACACACAGACGCGACAACAGAAAAAAACAGGCGTGTATAGTCTGGCGTCTTGACGTAAACAAGTACCCCAGAGTACACACACACATGACGACGTTAATGTACTTATACGAACAACAACTATACACGTATTTTTGAAATGTACTCAGAAAACTTTTCCTCCCACTAAACACATACAAGTTTTATGCATTCGAATGACACATTTGAGTAGCTCTAGCTGTGTGGGTGTATGTGTGTGTGTGTGAATGTGTACATGAGCGAATATGAGTATATGTACTTCAATGATAAATGTGGAAAGTAACTTTCGCATAAAGTTTTGTGCGAGCTTCTTACATTTATCTCTTACGTCGAGTAGAAGGGCTCTTAGCACACTCTTAGTCATATAGAATGTTACAGGCCTGCCCGACTCAACGAGGCATATAAATTCAAATTATATTCTCCGGTATAGAAGAAACCTATGATTTTCTGTTTCGATGAGCTCACTAAGTTACTAAGTCACAAATATGAACGACAAGGATTACATTTCACCTTTGCTGATGACTGGGCAATGGTATACACTTTTGGATTGACGGTCTTTATAATATACTTATATAAACCATACATATATAATATATAGTTATAAAAGGGAAAGGAATCTTTTGCGGCAATCTGTTTACAAAGTTTCGTTGTTCATACTTGTGTGCTTTCTAAGTGCGGTTGGATTTTCGAAAACATAAACCCGAATATGACCACACGCAAATGCCTAGACCTTACAGCCTACACCATACAGTGTATGTTTATTCAAGCTTTCTGTGTGTGGCGAGCTTTTGACAGTTTAACCTTCGACAACACAAACAGGCGCATGCAGCTTGCCGCAATATTAAACATAGCTTTAGAAGTCGGAAAAGTTTATTGATGATTTACATATTAAGCGAGATTTGCAGGGGAACATATATGGTAAAATATTAAAATATTGAGAAAGAGAGAGAGAGAAAGAAAAAGAAAAATAAAAAGAAATAGTGATTTAGAGCAGCGGTTTCTGAGCAGTTTTCTGCGACCAACTGGTCGGCCGCGAAAGCTTTGAAGTAAGCCGCAAAATGTCCAGAAGAAAATCTATTTCTAGATATACACATATACACAGAAAAAATAGAAAATAAGGAAAATTCATTTGGAAATATGTCGTAAAAAAAACACTATTTACATTTTTTAAATTCCTAACAATAAGAGATTTATAGTTTTTGGGATCGTGACCTTTTTAGGGCAGGCAATTCAAAAAATAGTTTGATGTCAGATCAGCTGGCACATACGAAATTTAAAATTTTGGCCATGGGATCCACGGCTCCAAAAACCATAACGCTGTATACTTAATCCCTTACCTCCTTACTGTATATTAAATGCAGGCATTCCACGCTTACAAATAAAAATAATAAAGGAACGAAGTTTGGTTCAATAAAAAAGGAAAAAAACGGAAACAAAATAATAAAAAGAGAAAAATGGAAACAAAATCAAACAATAAGGAGATTTTTTTAAATATAAAAAATAAATTTAGTTGTTTTTAAAATCCAAATTTTTGTTTTAATTTTTGAAATTTTTTCTATTTTAATGGAAAAAAAAATTCTTTAGATGGCCTTGGTAATCTACAATGAATTGTTGCCGTCCAAAATGTTTTAATATAAGCTTCCAAGCGACTTTCTATTTTGTAATTTCCATATTAATTTTAAAAATATGATAAATAAATAAAAATCACGAAAAACAATAAAATCAACAAAATAACATTAAAAGGGGAAAATATTGTATATATTCAAAAAAGGAGGATATGTGTAAATAAATATATTATGTCTAAATAACTGATAACAGAAAAAAGAAGGTGTGGCTGTACTAAAAATGATTTTATTTAGGTATTCTGTTTCGATTAGGAGGAGATTGTGAAGTTCTCATTTCCTAAATCATAAACTGCACTTTTGCCAATTATTTATTTGATGAAATATAAATTTCCTTTTTACCAATCATGTACTGCTAAAATGAATATCCAAGTTAAAGTTAAAATTATACATTCAGAGCAAATGTAAGATATAGCCATCTGACTTAACGTTCAAGCTCAACGTTCCAAGCGGAGAAAAACCAGATAAACATCACCACCACACATCCGTTTAATTTAGACAAACATCTGTTTTTCCTAATTCAGAACACACATTTGTCTAGATTTATCCTGTTTGATGTGTGTGTGTGTGTAAGTATGTGCGTTAGTCCTGGAGAAAATGCCCGGCAGCTTGTCGTCGTGTATGACTTGAATTACCAATAAATCTCAGCAGACGAAAACTCGTGCGCTCGCCTTTTATACACTCTGTACACACGCATTCTTATATAAAAACATAAGACATATACATAAGATTAAAATGCAGTCTGTGTGTGCATTTCTACAAGCTGTTGTATATGTATGTCTAATATATATTTTCGTGTATATTAAATATATATACGACAGTATGTGTCTTTCGAGTAAAAAAATGTACACATGTTTGTAAGCTTTCAAACTCATGTGTTTCTATATGTATTCGTATAACTACAATTCTACATAACACGTATATGGGTATATATATATTACATATATTATGGTGAATGCAATTTCTGAGAAATACATTTGTAAATACGTTTAAATCGTTTAAAACTGTATAGTACGTGTACGCTCTAGATGTACATTTAAAATATTGCGAGTATGTTTATTTTATAGAATTATTTATTTCACCCTCCCCGAAACTACCAACGCTCCTCCTACGGAGTTTCTCGGATCTTTTAGCTGCTGCTGAAGCAAAAAAATGCGCATGTTCGTGCAAATATTATTGGAAAATCTAATTCAAGCAATTGAAAATTCTCAGATCCAAAAATAGTGCAAATAATATGGTATACAATTTTTGATTAGGTAAATACTCGATAGAGCATTTGTATTCGATATTATTATTCATTAATTATGAAGTATTTCGATTTAAAAGACACGAATTATGTATTTAATGTAGATATTAAATATTCAAATCACAATCAGAAATCTAATTCAACGTACTTAGCAGAATACTTGGCTAGAATAAAAAAAAATAAAAAAAGGAAAAAAAATCTTGAAAAGTTTCATGGATTCGGGATTTTGTTATTCCGGTATTTTTAATTGAAGATTATATAAAAAGATATTAAATTAAAAAAAATATATATATACATTTATATTATATTATTTTATTTTTCTTGCGCTCTTCCTATCAATATAATCAATGGTTTAATCAATCTTATGGAGCCTTTTAAAGGTGCTCTAAATGTGTACTATCTATCGGTCTAGTGAAGCCAAAAGCGAGATTTATAAAAATTGGGAATTTTACCTTGGGTCTTTATGATTATTATCAATATAACTTTTATGATATAAATATTCAAAATGTAATATTTATTTCCTTGAATTCGCAGCGTCGAGGACTCGTTCACGATTTTCCGTGACGCAGCCTCCCTCAATATGACCGAATCAGGTCACGTCTGGATCACCACGGAGCAATCGTTGCACGCCAACAATACACCGGATGGTGTGATCGGATTACAGTTGGTGCACGCAAACAGCGAGCCTTTACACATCCGGGTAAGTGTTTTGTGCATCCGTTCACCGCCCAGCACTACAATTCCCTGTCCGCATAGTCAGAGATTTTGTCCACCTGTTTTTTTATATTCCCTGTTCCTCGTGGTTGTATTATTTTATTTGTGTTGTTGTGCGCCACCCCATCTGCTATCCTGAACCGCAACTGCTTGCGCACCTACCCTCCTACACCCTTCTTTACCCTCCTACACACTGCCACACATAAACACGAATACCCACAATAAATGTATCCTTTTGCTTTGCGCGTGAAACAGGATAGCGTCTATGTGCTGGCGTCTGCGATTAAGGAAATGACGATAAACGAGACGATCACGGATGCGCCAAAGGACTGCGACGACTCCGGAACAATCTGGGAATCAGGTGCGTGCCTTATAAACATATCTATAATATACATATTATGAGCTCAAGGATGTCTTTAGTGATTTTTATAGTATATGCGCGAGATTGATGCGATGAAGCAAATTGAAATATCCGCATCCAGATCCACACGATTCGCTTAAGATTAATCTGAAAATGTTTCTCATGTAGGTCGTCGCATTTTCCATTACCTTAAGACGCGCAACTTTGCCGGTGAAACGGGTCAGATTGCGTTCGACGATAACGGCGATCGTATCTATGCCGAGTACGATGTGATCAACATTCGAGACCGGCAGATCAAGAAGTCCGTGGGTAGCTTCAGCTATGATTCCGTACGCATTTCTATTCTTATTATATTCTTTTTCTTTATCCTAATATTCATTTTCAGAATAAACAAAAGATGCGTTTGCAAATCAACGACAGCCAGATCATTTGGCCGGGCAAGCAGCGCAAGAAACCGGAGGGCATCATAATTCCGACACACTTGAAGGTACTCACAGTCGAGGAAAAGCCGTTCGTATACGTGCGAAAGCTATCCGCTGACTTTCCGTCCAGCTGTGACGACGACGAGATCCCGTGTCCTTTGTTCAATGCAACCGATGGTGCAGGTAATAGCTATAAAATATTTTCGATTTCTGTATTACAGAAGAGACTTTAATCCCAATAATCTGCAGAGAACGAATACTGCTGCAAAGGCTACTGCATTGACCTACTAAAATCCCTATCGGCTCGCATCAACTTCACCTATGACCTGGCCCTTTCGCCAGACGGTCAGTTCGGAAACTACATGCTACGGAATCAAACGATTGCCGGAATCGCAGCAGGTGTCAAGAAAGAATGGACTGGTCTGATTGGTGAGATTGTCGCCGAACGGGCTGACCTTATAGTGGCACCGCTTACGATAAATCCGGAGCGCGCTGAATTCATAGAGTTCTCGAAACCGTTCAAGTACCAGGGCATCACGATTCTGGAGAAGAAACCGTCGCGTTCGAGTACGCTGGTTTCGTTCTTGCAGCCGTTCAGTAATACCCTGTGGATCCTGGTGATGGTGTCCGTCCACGTGGTGGCGCTGGTGCTGTACTTGCTGGACAGGTTCGCAATGATAATAAAATAATCTATATCTTATAGTCTTATTAATAAAATATCGTAAAATATAAATATATTTAGATTCTCTCCGTTCGGACGCTTTAAGCTAAGCTCTAACGATAATACCGAAGAGGATGCCCTGAACCTTAGCTCGGCCATTTGGTTTGCATGGGGAGTACTACTGAACAGCGGCATTGGCGAGGGTACACCGCGCAGTTTTTCCGCTCGAGTTCTTGGCATGGTCTGGGCTGGTTTCGCAATGATCATCGTGGCCTCGTACACTGCCAATTTGGCTGCTTTCCTCGTGCTGGAGCGTCCAAAGACCAAACTAAGTGGCATTAACGATGCTCGACTGCGAAACACAATGGAGAATCTGACGTGTGCCACGGTAAAGGGTTCCTCGGTGGACATGTACTTCCGGAGACAGGTGGAGCTCAGCAATATGTACCGAACGATGGAGGCGAATAACTATGATACAGCGGAGAAGGCTATTCAGGATGTGAAGAACGGGTATGGAGAGTCGATGTGGCTTGTGGTGTATTATCAGTATTGATACATTAAACCGTTTTGTGTATCTAGAAAATTGATGGCTTTTATTTGGGATTCTTCGCGACTGGAGTACGAGGCGGCAAAGGACTGTGAACTGGTGACGGCTGGTGAGCTGTTTGGACGTAGTGGATATGGGATCGGTCTGCAGAAGGGATCTCCGTGGACGGACGCAGTTACGCTGGCTATTTTAGACTTTCATGAGAGTAAGTGTGACTTACGATTGAAAGCCCGACCGAAATAATTGACAAATAAAGAATTTCATTTCCTGAATATTTGAAAAAACATGTCACACTTGATAGGCATAGAATTCTTTTTATATACGTTTTCGGTTCTAAGTCATCTCGGGCACATTATTTGGATGCATTTGGTTTTGTTATAGTTTGACTTATAGGCCCACATAATTTTATGGTTTATATTCTCTTAAAACCAAACAGGCGGCTTCATGGAGTCCCTGGACAAAGAGTGGATCCTGCATGGAAACGTGCAGCAATGCGAGCAATTCGAGAAAACGCCAAACACGCTTGGCCTCAAGAACATGGCCGGTGTATTCATCCTTGTCGGCGCTGGCATCGTGGGCGGTATCTGTCTCATTATCATCGAAGTCGTGTACAAGAAGCATCAAATCAAAAAGCAGAAACGCATGGAGATCGCTAGGCACGCAGCGGACAAATGGCGTGGGACAATTGAGGTATCTAATTTTAGCATTTATTATACTATAATATATTATTGAGAGATATTAAACCTGAAAGATTCCCCATTTTAGAAGCGAAAAACCCTGCGAGCCTCTTTGGCCATGCAAAGGCAGTACAATGTTGGCCTGAACGCGGCTCCGGGCACGATAAGTCTGGTGGTAGACAAGCATCGGTATCCGCAGCTAGGACCACGTGGGCCGGAGCGTGCGTGGCCCGGTGATTCGGACGTTTTGCGTAATCGCCGCCTGGAAGATCGCACCTTCCGGAATCCTCCGAAGTACTCGTCCGCATTCACAACGGACGTGTCGCATTTAATTGTTTAAACAAAAAATAACTGACGTTTCGTAAGCGTATTATTAAAAATTCGGACAAAGTTTATTACGATAAAATATTGCATAAGATTTAAGATGGAAGATTGAGTTTTTTGTGTAAATTGCAATAAAATGTAAATATACTTGAAGAGAACAGAAGATAGATGCCCCCATGAATCCATGATGCGACAAACTATAATGATTTTTAAAACTATATATATATACATATGTAATAAATAATGTGTACAGAAATATCTACATAAATTGCATAGAAATTATATAATTTCTATCCAAAACTGCCAAGAAAGAGGGCACTCCTCCCGCCAAAATAAATAACAAAAATACAGAGACTTATTTATATAAAAATTGTCTAAAAATGTACTTGCTGAAAACACCAAGAATCCCACAATCCATGCTCCATTTCACAATTATTGTTTAATTTCACACACTTTAACTTTAACACTTTCTCTATATCTATATCTTTCTCTATATATAGTTATATTTATTAAAATTACAAGAAAAATAATGAATGTAGGCCGTTAACGTCGCTTTCTAGAACCTCACAGAAATCTCGGTAGAAATAATGTATCGCACACAAAAAGATCTATTCACGCGCATTCGAATCGCACACACACACGCACACATGCAGTACGCAGCCACCGAGTGGAGTTAGCCGCGCACGTTTCGGTACATTCCGGTAGAGGCGCACAGGTCTTCCAAATACTCTACATTTATATACAAATAATCGCATCAAACTATAATGTCGTCATCACACATGGAATAATCATAAAATAAACTCATAAAATAGTACAAATTCACATGTAAATATATAAAAATCGAAATGGAAGTTTTTAGACATTATTTTATAATTTATAGTTTGACATTTGTGTACACATTTGTCACAATGATTGAAAAGGCTCTATCCGTTTTATGCGCTTTCCTACATCACAATTAAGTGCCAATTCGCATTCGATGTGTATACCCTTTATTTTGTGCCAAATTTGCAATGACGAAAGCAAATATACTTACATTTAATTAAAATCTGAAGAAATTTTATATAAATGTTTATTGAAATTATGCCATAAATAACAACGGCAAACCGAAGAGAATGAAAAAAAAAACTATATAAATCTATATTTGTCACATTGCATATAACCAAAAAATTTAAAATTAAAATATATATATGTGTATTATAAAATTGATGTTGCATGCGTCTGTTGGAAGAAGTTGTTATTCGTTTTTGTACCGTCTGCAGTGTGCCTCTCAATAAGTTTTTAATACCGTTCGGTTTTTGACGTTTTCCAATTTTCCCTGATTTTATTAGTAAAATAATCTAAAAATTCAAATTATGAATAATCTAAAATTTAGTTTTCATTATCTTCCATCAACTCCTAAATGGTCGAAAACCGCAACGGAAATTGTACATATATTTTTTGTTACACTAGAAATAAACTCAGTAACAACATCACCCCCTCCCCCCACACCTAAACACACCCAAGCCAAAAAGAGTATCTTTTAAACCATCGGTTGTTAATGTCAACGAAATCAGCCGGATAATAAGATTATATTTGTACAATAATGTAAAATAAATATCACCCAAAAGTGTTTCCATCTAAACGGAAAATCAACTAAAAGAAAAACTAATAATATTTTAAAAATAATATAGTAATAAATATATAAACTATGCTTATGGAATATTGAATAAAAAAACACAAATAATTCGAAAAAGAGAAAACACGTTTTAAAAATCACTCAGAAACAACACACACACACACAAAAATATCGATGTATAGTTTATAGCCGAGGACAAATAAAAAAAAAAAAAAAAAAAACACAGACTATTTAAATATTGATATAATAAATAACTAAAAAAGACGTACCATTATATAAAAGGAAATTACAAAACTAAAAATGGAATTAAATTATTGTTGATTCACCATGTTGTTATATATATTGTTATAATTGTGTATTTATGTGACGCAGAGAAAAAAAACGCAGAAATTTACCAATTTTTGACACAAACACATTCACACATACATACATACTTACATATTATATATTGTGCTGCAGGTAGAAAAACACTCACACAAACAAACATAGATATATACACAATTTAAAAATTACGATGAATTTATGATTGAAGCATTTAACTATGAATAAAGTGTCAAAGTATGTTGGTAAACTATCCGTAAATATTGTTTTTTATTTTGTGGAGTTATACGTATAAAATATGTGTAAATATATGTTTTTGATTTGTGATGGTATTTATGGCACCAGTCCGAACAAACTATGCCGAGACTGGCGTAGATTTTTAAAAAATCGCCGAGTTTTAGTAAATACATAAACCATAGTATTTGGTAAAAGCTACTGGGCGACGTTTTGTAATTTACGCCAGGCTGTGCATTGTAACTGGCGTGATGTCTTTTTATACTGGCGGAAATCTTGTATGTAATAAACTCTGTGGTCAAGTACGTAAATAAATAGTCAATACATAAACCATATCATTTGTTAAATAACAACTGGGCGACTTTTTTAATTTACGCCAGGCTGTGCTATGAGACTGGCGTAATGTGTTTTATACAGGCGCAAATTTTGTATGTATAAATGTGTAGTCAAGCACGTAAATAAAAACTATTTGTATTGATTACTATGCGTTAGTATATTGTTTAACTTGAAAATTAAAGTTTATAAATTATAGTATAGGTTTTTAAAAAAATCCGAAAAAGTCATTACATTTTATTTTATTTATAATTTTTCTTCTTTACAATAGTTTATATTTTAAATTTTTAATTTGCCTAATTATAAATATCAAATTTGTAAAAAAAAAACAAAATTTTGCAGGTGTAAGAAAAATCACTCGAATCGATTCGATAATAGACCTACGAAACTGAACACAACTAAACTAAATGTGATTTAAATATAAAAAAATAATTATATCTGTACTAAATATACCACGAAATAACAAAATTTATCAGTTTTAAAAAAATATATGTTTGTAATTATAATTGATAAATCGATGTTTTTCTGCCTAATGGATCAATGCATCGATAATCGTACTTTCAATTAATTAGTTTTCATTATACAAAATTGCAAATTACAAAATTTCATGAATATTTCAGCCATATATTTCTCAAATATTTCGGGGGCATTTAAAAAATCCTCTGATGCCGCCAATATTTCCACTATAATTTTTGAAGCTATAGTTCAATCGATAATACCAATAATTTTGATCTTATGAATTACAAAACCTATATCTGGTACACCTTCATTTACTAAGTCCTTTTTAAAGTTTCAAATACCTCTACTCAATACTCATACACAAAATTCTATTTATTTAAGTATATTTAATTAAATCTGTCATTGCATAACAACTCAGTGACACCTCTTTCCGCCCATGCATATGTTCATTTCAATAACTATAAAGCAAATCCACCCTACCCATGTACCGTTTATGATCTTTATTATATTAATATGATACATATTATATCCCTTTTCATAATTTCATTAAATCCAGTACACATACGCACAATATGTCTATTCGTATATTATATATGACGTATTTGTTTATAATTGGGGTGGTTTCAAGTCAAATTGTGACAAATGTAACTACACGGAACCAATTCCGTAGCATCTGCTGGGGTTCTCACAGCCAGTGCGTATACATTTATATAAAGAAAATGCACGTGTTTGGGGAGGTTTGAGCATCAAATTGTATTATTATTTTTTAAATTATCATTGTTTTTAGAAAATCGAAATGATCACTGATCGAGGTATATAAAATTACTCTATCTACTATTATATAAATTTATAAAAAAATATATATTTATTTATATAAATAGATAAGCTCGCGTACAGTGATCGAATAATATAAATGGATTACACATTCAATATTATACGATCGCGATCAGCTCGCTCAGCGATCGAGGACATTTTATAAAATCCAAGAAAATATACGAGTTTGATATATTTTAAAAAAGACTATGGATAGCTATATAACAAAACCACACTTGCACCTCCGCATCGAATACGTATTTGCACGGTTAAAAAATGTCTAGTAAGGGGTGCAAATTGGTGTCCGTAATGTTGTCACGGATTTTGCTACCCTAACGATACATATTTTTTTAATGTATACGTTTCAAATATATGACTCCAATATAATATCATAACTTCTGCCATGCCATATAATTTTCAATAATTGACACAGTGAGGGGTTGTTTTTTGAGGTATTTTTGGTGACGCAGTCAATAGGCAGACAACGCAGACAAATGAAGTTTTAATAAAGAGCGATTAGGGGATGCGCGTGCGCGGAATGCGGATGGCATGAGAGCCGGCAAGTGTGCGTGACGCGTGCTTGGTATAAGAATAGAAAAAATACAATTTTATTTTCGATGTGATATTAAATTTAAAGGGTCGTAAACAGGACATAAGTCCTATCTGACCAACTCACTTTGACCGGTGTATTTTGTGAGAGTTACGATCAAACCAGGCCATCCTCGGCTTCATATGGAAGCATAAAGTCATAAAAAGTTTTTCCGGACTTGTCTATACCCGGCTGCTATGCTTGGCCTTTGGCATAAGGCCACCGGTACCACAAGTAAATTTTCGAGGTAAACTGCGTGGTTACTTTGGTCCCTTGACAGTGGATTTTGATAAGTGTTTGAGGAGTTCAAAGTAAAAATGGCCACTCTTTAAAAAAAACTTTAGGGTAAAGGGTGTTTAAGGGGTAGAGAAGTGTGTATAGTTTTCCGTCTTTGCATTTCCGCCCTCTTAATCACATCCACCAAAAATCATTTAAAAAGTGCGATACATATATATAATAAAAAAATGATATTTGAAATAGGGGGAATCTCTACTAAATCCCTATTTTTTTTTTAATGAGCATACAAATTCTGTTGTTTTGCCGTTTATAAAAAAAAACTGAACTACTAATTTGTTTGCATTCAATGGGAATTTGCACTCTTTGGTCGTACATTGTAAGTAATTGTTTAAAAAAATCTTTTAAAGTTCTCTTTTATTTAGAACACACTGCTTCTGAGCAATCGCTATACTATATTTATATTATATATCATATAACATAACATTATACATACAAGATAAATCTCTTTAAACGAAGGGTGCACAGCGTCGCTGTAGCTCCACCCCTCTCGTTGAGCTAATAGCACCAATCAGCGTGTACAAGACTGTGGCAGGTTTCCATTGAATTTTCCGGGTAATGGTCTCTCCTCATACCGATGTCCGCGCTGAGTTGTGATGTGTGCGCGGCGTGAAACGGTTCGAAACAGCCCGACGGAAAAATTGTTGTTATATTTTCTAAATTAAATGGTGAATAAATACAAAAAATATATAAAAAATATTAACAAGTGATATAAAATATAAATATAAATATAAAACATAATTGAGTGCATTCAGTGTGGCAAGTGCGGAATATTTGGATTACCTTTATAACTCCAGGATACAGAACACACTGGACGGATATGTCGGGGTTTCCTAGTGAGCATTGGGATGCCCGCACGAATGGCGTACGTTTTTTACCTAAACATCCCGTGAGACATTTGCTTATTGCATGATTTTATTAAAAAAAATATATATTTTTACCTTATATATTTATAATGGTTACCGGAATAATCCACCGAAACAATCCAAATAATTTAGGGATAATTGCTTAAGACGAATATTTTGCAAACCTTTTTAAAGTAAGTAATTTTATTGATAAATTCAATTTCTTCTTCATATTCGCTTTAAAAGACTGTAAAGATTCGTAACTTAAAAAAAATAAGCTTTCAATAATTCGAATTGAACTGAGGCATAAATCTGCTTGATGCAACTACTGTTACTGCTATTTCCATGTAGGTACCTATTACATGGCTCGATAATTTCTGGTTGAATTAATTGATATGTATTCAATTTTTCGAACGGTTTATATTTTCTTCTAAGAATCCATTATTATTTGCTGTTTTGAATTGAGCATAAAAGTTTAGTTCATTTCGGCAAAAGGAGTCTTTAAAAGTGGAAAGATTAAAACAAACACAAACATATGTATATAAATATAAAAATTAAACCAACCCCCATATATGAGTACTTGTACACACTTTAATTTGAGGGGGTTGTTTCCCACATTTTACTGAAACAATCTGGTTTACCCTGTTTTCGTTCTCCTACCATTTCTCTATAGGCTAAAAATATATAAATAAATTCTTTAGTTTTAAGTTTCTCTTGCTTTTGGTAAATAAAAAAATAAATATATTTGTAATAAACCTAATCTTTAGTTTTAATCTTTACTAGTACCAACTTAATTTTGAGTATATATATAAAATGTCATTATTTGATCTCCTCAAACGAATTAAATAAAAACATTTGTTGCACATTTCATTAAATACCTACATGTCTATACTTTTTGATCACAAAGTCTCTGATTCCATTTAGAAGGATTATAACCAACTCTGAATCCAAAGCCACCCCAACAAATATAAACAAACGCAAAAAAACATATGGGTGTCGATATACGCGCTTCATATTTTGTATTTATTAAAATGATTAAGGCCAATTTGTTGTTGTATTATGTACTAGGTTGTGTCATATATTTGACACTCACGCCAGAGGGGCGACTCGCGTGCATATTTTAATATAAGATTTGTTATACTATATTATAATATGACAGCGATAGAGGAATGAAATGAAAATTATACAGAGGGGGAGAACGAGCACCTGACAAACGAAAATAACGCAGAGATTTGTCAACGATCACCCCTCTTTTCACGCATGTGTGTGTGTCGTTGCAAATAAACCGCACTTGCACCTCCGTGCCTAATTCGCATTTTCACACTAATTTGAGCGATCACAATATGCCCGTTGTCGTCATATGGCTCACTATCTACTTATATTATAAAGTGTTTCCTTATGGCTATACAGCCTTTTCTGTAAAATATGGTAGCATTTAGATTCAGACAAAAATCTCATAATTGTATTTTGTGATACAAACAAGCAGTGAGATATCAGTTATAAGGATTATAGATATAAGAATTATAGATGCCAGAATTTATATATTATTTATGGAACTGAAAACAATATA
>JAAAKO020008579.1:0-18632 GCA_010015015.2 Bolitophila cinerea | reverse complement strand
TAAGCACGATTTATTTTTACCCTTTATTAATTTCATACATAAAGTCGGCTATAAAAACAAATATCACAAGTTTTAGGAATTTAATTTAATTTTTTTGAGGATTTTTTGATATTTTTAATTCTGCTATGAACAACAAATTTTTTTTTTAATGAATTTAATTTTTGTTTAAGGTAATTTCGATATTAGTATGTGAAATATTTTAAGAATCTCACAAAGAAAACAAATAACACCTGATCGAGAAAAAAACTCACCTCAAATGGAAATTTTCCCTAAATGCCCATTTGCCACTCTGACGAAAAATAAATTGTGAAACTGACTAATGTATACATTCAGACGTAAACACCAGCTGTTGTTGCCTCAATAATGTGATTGATATTTGATTAGCATTTTGCAATATTCTAAATATACACATTTCAGCTCAAACACAAAGTATGTATTATTACATTGACAGGTGAAAGAATATATACATATAATACAATAATATATATACAATAATGCACCAGAATTTAGCTATAGTCATTACGCAAATACGATACAACACGCACGAACAGGTAACTCTGCTTTTCTGTATTGTAGCATACTCTTTATACCAGACATTGGAGCCGAACCAAATTTGCTGAGATCGTCTGATCCCAAAATAAATCATTGGTAATGTTTAATTTTAAATTTAAAACAATAAAATTAACAAAATGTTTAATAGTTTTGATGATTTGGCAGATTTTAAATTGAAATTGATAAAATACAGTTTCCTAATCCAAATATTTTCCAATTTCTAGTTTTCAATCATCCATATAATCAAAAATACTAAACCGATTTTTTTTTTATTAATAAAATATTTTTAATCGATCTTCGCCGGTTTAATTCGGCTCCCATGTCTGCTCAGCACCTTTTGTCCCCATGTTATAATTACAAACTCCCGACAGAGTTCTATATTTACGCTGAAATGCTGTTAATGCTTAATTATACTTGTATTTGAAAGAAAGGTTATTACTAAAATGTCGCAAACGCGCAATTTCGCGTAATACGATTGCATAACGTATTTATATAACTATAAAACTTACTATTATATAATAGCCTTAGAATCATTTTTATTAAAATATAAATTATATTGTAATGAAGATTTTTTACCATTACATAACCTAAACTTTTCTATATGCTGCGCAAATTATATAAATCTCCTCTCGCAGATTTATTTATAATTCCAACATTTCAGACGATTTGTCAACTACACTCGACGACGACGACGACGATGATGACGATGGCAACGATATTATACTTATATTTTTATATATATATATAAAATATAGAAATACATATATTTATTATGCCGTAACATTCCGCGAGTACGAGTACGGCCACACAAATTGTTGTGGCAACGAAAATAGATTTTCCGGCAGCACCGGCGCGGCGGGCGCGCGTTGTGGCGGCATCAGCACATTGGCAGTGCAAAGAAGGCTGAATGCTAAATGCTGAATACAGAACCGCTCGATTCATGGTGTACCGCACGCGCCACCGGCCGCAGAGTGCTCCACCGTTTCCCACCGCAGCTCCGTACTGTTCACGGGAAAATTCGTTGAACTCCGATGTGCGCGCACTGGATTTCCGCGAGCATAAAATATACATACATATATACAATTCAGCAGAAGGTATACAAATACGATTGTTATGTGGAAGCTAAATTTATTATGTATATGTTATGTATATTGTACAATGTAGTA
This sequence comes from Bolitophila cinerea, assembly GCA_010015015.2. Taxonomy (NCBI): domain Eukaryota; kingdom Metazoa; phylum Arthropoda; class Insecta; order Diptera; family Mycetophilidae; genus Bolitophila; species Bolitophila cinerea. The sequence goes on along the minus strand of JAAAKO020008579.1, from coordinate 16,914 downwards.
CATTATACGGAGTGTTTTTTTTTTATTTTGTACAATTTTGTACATTTTTTATGGGAACTTATAAAGAAACATCCAATTCAAAATATCCAAGTTTATTCTTTCGTTTCCTCAGTCAGTTTAACCAATTTGATTCTGCCAAAATTAAATAACCGTTTCGAGGTGAAAAGAATCGATGCTTGAGAAAATGTATGTTCTCTTTTGGTGGATTGGAAACTTGTCCAAATAGTTTAAGAACGGCATGAGAATTCTATGGACAAATCGAGTGGGTAACTGAAAATGCAGTTTAAATACGATTATCTTGAAAGTTCACTGCACATTTTCTGGAAAATTTACTGACAATTCAAAAAAAAATCGTCCTTTTTTACTAAACATGTATTAACGATTTAGTTGAAAACTTAAGACAAAATAAATTACAGAATTTCTTAAATAATATTACTAAAGATTATCCGAAAGTTTAACTAACTTACAATCGAGAAATAAAAAAAAAATTCTAAAAAAGTTACTAACGATTTTCTCGAGAATTTACTAACTTTTTATCAATAAAAAAATATGAACGTAAATTTTAGATTCTGGAAAAGAAATTAAAATGATGAATATCTTAAATATATGATAACATTGAACTAAACATGTTTTCTATTTTTTTTTTTCGAAAATTTACTTATCTTTTTTTAAGTTTTTAAAAGATTTTCGTAAAAATTTGCTAACGTTTTTTTTTAAATTTATCAACGTTTTTGCAGAAAAACACATTATCCAAGTAAAATATATTATGTACCAGCGTAAGGAGCCGATAAAATTTTCTCAGCGGCAGCTAGCCGGGACTATTAAGCCGGGAGCCAACGGCTAAACGGCTATATCAGATTTTTTTTATTGATCGGCTGGCAGCCGTTATAATACCGCGGCCGGCGGCCTTAAACGGCTAAATTATTTTTTTTACAATTTTTTTTATTTTTAAATTCTATGGATAAACAGAAAATAATTCTAAAGTTTTTAATGTATACTATATCCGGTGACATTGACTACAAAAAATAATTTCAGGTTGGAAATAAATGTCCTAAAAAAAAAATTTAGCCGACATCAATCCATTTCAGCCGAATAAGTATTGGCGGCTGGTTTTCGTTTTACAGTGCTACCAAATTAAAACTTTTTTTTTATGAAAAAGTGTTCAAGAATTTATTATATGTTTTTAACTTTAAAAAATATTTTTTTTTCCAAAAATTTTTTTTTGAAAAAACAGATAAGTAAAAGTTTAATTGTCAAATGAATTTTTAATTTTATGTCTGGCAGCAGTGGAAATTTTGCAAACGACTTCCACAAAAATTTACAAAAAAATTACAAAAAATTTACAAAAAAATTACAAACGATTTCAACGAAAATTGCAAAAGATTTTCAAAAGAATTTACAAACGACTTCAACAATCAGGGTAACCAAAAGTATGACAATGCATGTTTTTTTGCGAAGGCCTATCATAATTTAGATTAAGCCATACTTGTTAGAGAATATGTGGTCATATTTTACCCATTACAGCATATTTGGGCATATTGGGTCACAATTTGCATTTTTTAGGTCATATTTTGTATTTTTTAGAGCATATTTGGTAATAATAATAAAAAAAATTTAGCAGTTTTATGTGCACATTTTTGATGTTTTTAAGTAATATTTTAAGCGCTTTAAACAGGTTTTATGTATATTATTTTGCACTGATAACGACTAACATTTATTTAATTATTTATTTTATTCAAGACAATTTCAGGTTAAAAGGCTAACAAACGTTAATAAATCGTCAAATTTTATAATTAAAAATAAATAAATAAGAGAAATGATAATTATAAATAATGACTTTTTGCAAAATATTTAAGTTGAACTGTTTAGCAGGTAAGTTGGCCGAATCCGGAAGTGAATAAAAGCTTATTCTGCCAAGTTATTCAGATTTGATTCTGTTAGATAATGCATCTTCACCCAGCAGAACCCATAGCTTCTGAACGGGCCGGTGCAACGTTGTTAAACCTGTGACGAAAGTTCCATTCTTCTTTCCTACCAGAAATGCTAACAGATGCTGATCTTACTAGTCCGTTGTTTGAGTAATGAACGCTTACACTCTACCCAACGGCCTTTTTGCCGCGGGTGTATTCTCATCCTGAATAAGAACCATATTACCTACCCTCAAGTTCATATGAATCTTGTAGCACTTATTTCTCGTTTGCAAGCTTGTAATATAATCGTCTCGCCACGAACTCCAAAACTGTTGATACAGCTTTTGCTGCAATCCCCAAACTGTGAGTCTGTTGTCTGCAACTTCTCGGACATCTTCCACAAATGGTCGCTGTATAGTTGACCTACCAATTGCCAAATGCGCTGGGGTAATTGGATTATAATCCATGGGATCATCGCTTGATGTATACAAAGGCCTCAATTTGGATGACAATGTTGTATGTTTGGTCTACTGTCAGTATCCTTTTTCCGACCACACGTCGATAATGGTGCTTGAATGACTTCACGGCTGCCTCCCATATAGCCTATAAGTAACTATAGTTAATATAGCAAAGTTAAACAAAAAAGGTTTTTTGATTATTTATAAATAGCAGAAAAGGATGAGTTTTATAGCGACAACCAGGTTAGGGTGTTAGGAAGACCAAAGATCACCAATATCCGGATCACCAAATAGAATTGAGAATTTGTCGTATCAATACCAATTGTTATCGGTACCAAAAATTCGTTACGCAGTGCTGGAAAATCTCGAATTGTTACTCGAGGTAAAGAACAAAGTAAACATAAAAAAAAATTACATATATAATGTCAATCGCATATTGAGAAAAGTTCTTTGGACTTATTTGATATAAAATTGTCTAAGCTTTAAAACAAGTGCACACATTCCACCCACACGTCCTTTTACGGGGATAAATGGATTTTCTGTACTATAACTGAGTCTGATTTAAACTTTTATTTATTGAAAATGAAACCAAATTGTTCACCAGGTTATGATAATATGTCCGTCCAAATTCTATTGAATTTATATTTGTTACACAAAGATGACTATAATATTCTGATGATAAATAATATAATATATATAATAGCAACTACCCCAATGAACTTAGAATTGCCAAAGTACTGCCTGTGTACAAAACTGATAATAAACATGAAGTTGAAAACTATCGCCCCATATCTATAATATAAACTTTGTCTAAACTTATATAATATATGATCAACTTATGAATTTTCTTACCGAAACAATTTTTTTTGATCCAAATCAATTTGGCTTTATACCGAAATTGTACCTCAAACTCTCCAGGATGTATTAAATCCAGAAGGCAAATGTCTATTAGCAACGACTTTGTATTTTCGCAGAACAACACAAATTCGTCAAAAATGAGCAAGAGAATAATACCGAATAGCCACCTGAAAGTTGGCACCTTTCCTCGATCGAAAACCGTAGACACTGCTAAAGATTAAACGAACAAACCAGGAAACCTAGTTGATTTTAAGACTTCCATCTTGAATCCTCATCCAATATCAGTGTCCAAAAATGTCGTTAACTGACACTACCAGTTTCAAAGAGATTTTCCCTTATGTAAAGCCGTAATGTAGCCATCATATATATATTGAACTAAAGTGGAAACATACTTTAACACAGTCTCCAAATTTCATTGTTGCTGAATTATACTTTTGCACGGTCTTTTGCTGTTCATATATGGGTCGATGACTTAAGTCTGTACTCGTGCGACCGTGAATGAACGTATATGACCGATCCTATACTTTATCGTACTTGGTGGACTGCTTTTGTACGCTTGTTCTTTGTCGTACAAGGGTGAACATTTTTGTTATTTTAAATGTTTTTCCAATAAACCCTTTTATATGCAATTATAAATAAAGAAAAGTGTAATAAATAACAATTTGTTTAAAGTAGTCGCGTAGGTACGTAAAAAAACTTATAAAAATAATCGGTTATAAAAGCACGTAAAAGTCTATATCGCTCCGCGGAGACTAAAATATCGTGTTTGACGGGCCGGATTCATCACATTCCCCTGTATTCACGCTCAAAATTTGAACAATTTTAGCGATTTTAGGATTTTAGAAATCACTTTTAATACAGGGGATTGCCCACTAAAAGCTACGTTTTCGCGTTGCCAGCTCGAATTTGCTTACCTTTTTACCTCGATTTACGTCAATTATTTCATACATTTTCAGACTTTATATATAAGCGTTTTTTTTGGTTGCCGTAGTGATAAGCTATATCTAAAAAAGTTCTATATTTTGATAATACATATAACTCCAAATTCACAAAATCTGCGAATTTGATTCTTTGAAAAACAATTCCAAAATATTCAGAATAGTATGACAGGAAATAAAATAAACGCAACAGAATTTTTATTTTTCTTCGTTTCAAATTAATTTCAGACATTCTGTCGCGTCATAACTTTCTGTTTGTGATATTTAGGAATTGTGTCGCGATCGATACAGAATTTCTAAATTTAAATTAAAATGGCGGCAAATAGACAAAATATAAGATAACAAAATAATAAGATAAAATTATATTTTGTACCAATGATTACAATCTGTTGTTTTAATAAAATAAAAGTATACTATTTCCAAATAACGTATAGAAGCTGTCGCGACCGCGTCACTCATGACGGCAACATATGATTGACTTCATCAATACAAAAAATAAAATACACATAAAGCATAGCAGCCGAAATTCGGCGATACATTGCTTGTTTTTTACTTGTTTTTTGTACTATTATAGAATGGTAGCAAAAAACAAGTGAGACTAGCAAAGTTTAGCTTATATTTTGATACTAAATTGTTGTATTTGTTATTAATATATTTTTTTAAAACAATCAAACATTTATAAATTATAAATTATAAATTATTTATAATTATATGTTAAAAACTAAAATATAATTTATAAAACGACACAATTTCAGATTTTTTTTTAATTCGACACAAAATCACAAACAGGAAATTAGGACACGACAGAATTTCTGAATTTAAATTGAAATGGAAACAAATAAAAATTCTATCGCGTCAGAATTTCTTATTTGTTGATATTTTCTATTTCAGAAATTCAGTATTTCTAAATTTTGGTTTAGAAATTGTAACACTGCGCCATAGATTTATATATTTTGGCCCAAACTTTTTTTTTATCCTTAAAGATTTTGTGTTTTTTGTATTTTGTATTTATTAAAATTGTCTGAAAATGCAAAAAATCAGGACACGTTGTCCCAGTGGTGGTTGTATGCCAAACAAAATGTATTTAATAAAAATAAATATGTATCCTTATTTATTTTATATTTTCCAGAAGGCCTTACAAATGGAAATTACTTGCAATAGATAATTATCAGATTGGAGAATCAGATAATTCTAGGCATCGCAAAGACCATTCAGTTATACTAATTGGGAAGTTTCTATTCTGAAATATATTTAAAAAAAAAAAACAGAAATAACATTTCATTATACGTGTTTTTATTATTACAAGTAAAAAATTCATTTATATAAAATTTAAAGGTTTTGTTTCGTTTTCATTATAGTAAATTGTAAAATATTTATATCTAGTCGTTAAACTATATTAACCTTTCAAATTTACATTATTTACATTTATAATTTACACTAACATAAATGTTAAAAGTACGGCTTTATTGTGTGATTTTAAACAAGTTTATCGGTTCACCTAAATTGTAACATATTTTTAAATAATTTACAATAATATCATTAATAAAACAAAGTAACAATAGGCCTGTTTAATGAACGCTGCAATAAAATTACAGATTACTTATCAGCAAGCTTACAATTTTTAGTATTCTGCTACACTAGCTTTTTATCGCGATCAGTATCGCGAGCATTCATAAAACAGTCCTAATATTTACACAAATATGTATGCATTCATAATGTAAGCATGCATATTTTACATAATACATTTCTATAGTTTAAAGTTTAAGTTAAAATATTTTGCTCAGAAAGCAATGAATATACACATTTATATTTCTATTAATCCAAAAAAAAATATCTACGTAATTTTAAAACGAATTGTTTTCAGAATTTATTCTCATTTTCTGTAATTCTTTTGAAAAGAGTTATAGGAAATCTAATTGCTGTATATAATTACGTTCAATGCATCTATTTTTATATTGTAGCAATTAGCAAGATCAATGAAAGGGTATATTTAAATTCTAATTTGAGTTGTCACCCATGTCTTGTTCATCACCGGCTATTGTTATCATCATTTTTTTATCCGAACTATCATTGCTGTCTGAAGATGCCGACTGAGTAGAGTTTGCGGCTTCCTAAATATAAACAAAAGAAGAAAAATTGTTAATTTATTTTTTAATATTAATTATATATTTTAATTTATGTATCGTTCAAAGAGTCTATGTGTTAACATTCAGCTGGGTCGGATAAGTGGAAGCTGGATAAAAAGTTCCGATAGATATATCGCCCGATTATTTATACCAAGTGAAGTTAAAAGAAAGGTTTTTGTGAACTTAAGAAAGTCGAATAACAAACGAATATAAAAAAATATAAATAATAATAACCTGTAAATAGTTTAACTGTTTTATACTGTACAGTGGTGGTGGGGGTTGATGAGATGCAACCCACACAATTTGCGGAGGGCCTTCGGGTGATTCAGCTTGACTATCTTCATCACTTTTATAGGTCAAACTTGTAACATCGTTATCAATATCATCTATTTTGATATCATCCAGATTTTCTTTTGAATTTTCGTAATCTTCATCCTTATCTTTTTTCGGAGAATCCAACTAATAAAATATTAAATAATAAAATAAAAAATAAAACAAAGTAACATAAAAAATAAATAAAAAAAAAAACAAAATATACTTACATTATTTTTCTGTTTTGAATGCGTTCGTATATGCTTGGACAGATGGTCGCTTCGCATAAACTTTTTGTTGCACTCAGGACATTGGAATCTTTTCTCACCTGTGTGAGTGCGTCTGTGACGTTGTAGTTCATCCGAGCGGGTAAATCGTTTCCCACAAAACAGCCAGGAGCATACAAATGGTCGTTCACCTATATTAGGTACATATTTTTAAAAGTGTTTGTTAATTTAGTATTTTATTTTTTGAAATTATTAAATAACTTACCAGTATGCCAACGAAGATGTGCTCTTAAATGAGAAGTTTTTCCATACACCTTATTACATCCAGCTATATGACAAATATGTTGCCTCTTTCGATCTGCATGCCTTTCACCTTCAGTACAATTAGGACAGGTACACGCAACTCGTTTCAGTCGAGGTTTGATTTCCAAACCATCATTTACGTTAATATTTACATTAACGGACGTTTGATTCTGAATTGTTGATGGTGGTGGTGGTGAAAGTGACGGTGAGGAAGCAGGTAGAGATGAAGGTGCTGAACTGCTGGCCATTACCCATTTTGAATCGTTGTTTATCTCTTCTTGTTTTATTGGTGTAATATTTTGTGGTGTTATTGTAATGGATTGATGTGGTGTAGGCTGAATTTGTTGAACAACATTGTTTCCCATAAACGCACTTGCTGGAATAACCTGCACAAATAAAATATAATAAATCATAAAAGTACATGTTAATATGCAATGGCTATTTACTTATTTTATTTAGAGCAAATACATGATAATGGTCTTAAGATATAGAGTAGGAGTTGCTGGACGACACAGTGGTAAATATGTTAAGATCATTTTCTTCTTATCTGCAATTTTGTTTATCAAAAGAATTAGTTAAACTTTTAATACATTGCAAATAAGGATGATTATTTGGATTTTTAGAAACATACGAGTATTTATAAAAAGGTCATTTGAAATAATTATGTTTTTTATTCTATTTTTGTGACCCATTAAAAAGTTATGCCACAAAAATGGACTCCTATAGACCCTATCCTTGACCTTTATTTCGCTTGAAAAATATAGTTTCTAGTAGGTAGAAACAGGTTTTTTATTGGAATTGAAAAATAATAACAAAAATGGTATAATTCACTATTAAAAAAAAACTTCTTTTAAAGATACATGTTTAAATTCAATCTCTTTCACATCCATGTGCCATCCCTTGCGGGATATAGGGACCATTTTTACGGGTTCACAGGATTGGTCAGATCATGGTTATGCTGAACTGGATTCGTAATATGCCTTATTAGTAGAGTCGCTATCAAGGCATATTTTACAAGGCAAATATACATATTTGTGAGATATCTTTATGTACAAAGATCTTTTTTGCTATATTTCGTAAACGAACTGGCAATCAATCAATCAATAATCGACGCCATCTATACATGTATTTTTAGATGCGTTTTTTATAATTATTGAAGGCATCAATGTCCCCTTTTTTGAAAACGTATAACCATTTCAGAAGGCTATGTATAGTAAGAGGAACTTACTGATTTAAAGTGCATATTCGAAAACAAAAAAAAAAATCTGATGACGCTGCCGAGAATTGAATCGACGAGCCTCCGGATCATACATATCTACCGTGCACAATTTCGACGCATTGTCCTTCTCGGGTATTACTTTGTTATGTAATTAAATTCGGTATTAAATTTAATATAAAATAAAAAGTTATTACCGTTTTTTTTTGATTAAATATCGTTAAATGAATTCTTCATCTTTTATAGTACTAAAAAATACAATGGGGCAAAAATTTAAGGAAAGTCACTGAATGAACAAAAATAAATAATAAATTTGCAAAAAATGGACAAATTCTTGCAGTCTTTTTTTTTCAAATCGACTATATTGACTAAATTAAAAAAACAACTAAATATTTTAGAAATAATTCAACATTTAGAATGCGTTTAATTTATACCGATTTCGACTACAAAAAATTGTGCTCTGATTTAGAAAATGTTATAATGTATTAAGGATAAATTTCCAGAACGTAAGGGTCCGTAAATGACGCAATATACTGATAAAATTAATGGTATTAATGAACCGTTTCCTATAAAATTTCCTATGCAGTCCATTTCGTCAGCTGACCTCCGGAAAAAAGTGGAAGAAACATGGAGTGTGTAAAGTAAGATAAAATCGGCTATTCAAATCTATATTCCCGTATCTGCTACAAGTAAGGCTATAGGTGTAGCCCATCCAATTCAACTGGACATTTATAGAAGACAGCGATCCGTAAGGATATCGCAAACTAAGCCAAGATCAAGGCGCTTTAGGTTGAACGCCAATTTAATAACAAACCATTTAGATCTTTTCAGAAAAGTTAGATTCTTCGATTCTTTGCTAGTTTTACTTAAGACTTATATTGTGAGCGTTAACTACTGCTCATCAGGTCCTTTACCCATAAATTCCATTTAAATTATTACCGATTTATTTTTTCAGCTCCTGCCTATAGATGAGCACTAGTCTAACCGTAAATATGGACACGATAATAAATTAACAAACAAGTGAGCTATATTTCCCTTTTCAGTTTATGAATTTCTTTTGTTTTTGAATCAGTTAATATAACATATTCAGGAAAGAAGTATTACTAATTACTCCATTCTCGTCGGTTGGTGGGTATGATTATTAAATAAATAAAGAAAAATAAAAAAATGGACAAAAAAAAAACAATATAAATAAATAAATAATGTTTTGTGCCCATAAAAATGTACCAAAATAAATACAAAAATGTCACCATACAAAAAATGTTTTTGTAACACTTTTTTTGGTTATTTATTTTATGTAAATAACTTTTTTTTATGACGAAAATTTATTAATAAATATTTTTCTTGGTAACAATAATTTATTCATTGTAACAAAAAAACACGATTTTTTTTAAGATGCGTTGGAGCATATAATAATCAAATTTGGTATGTTATTTGTTTTGGCACAAAATTAATTAGAATTAAATAAAAAAAAAAATTCAAAAAATAATGTGCATCTAAAATGAAAATAATGTACTTTTTAAATAAAAATATAATAATAATAATAAATGGTGCACAGGTGTACATTTTTTATATAATTACGAGTACATTTTCATTTATTTGGTGGACAATATTGAATTTTATGGTGTAAGTAAAATTGAATGCTAAATTAATTTACTTTTTTCTAGCACACAATTTATTTATTTTTTTAAACTATTGGTTTTTTGGTACAATTATTGTGGGCATCATTTATTGATAACCTTTTATTAAATAATTAATGAAATATTATTATTGTAGTATTTTTAAGTCCATTTTTGTCAATTTAGAAAATATATTTTTATTTATAATATATTATAAATATAAATGTGTTTGTAGTTTGTATGACTATTTCTTCCCGTTTTATATATTGTGTTAAATTATATTACTACTTCGATAATGAATACATGCATTGGCTTTAAATTTAATATTTGCATGATATATGTAAATTAAATCTCTAAATGTCATCGGAATGCTAAAACAAACGTATATTGCATAAACGTATTTATACTATTTTAAGATGTCTTTTTGCCTGGTGTGAACATGGTAACTTGCATCATTGTTTTACGGTGTATTATTATTTCTACTTAGAATCTACTTTGTATTAAATAAACGAGATTTTACCTGTACATTTCCAAGACCGGGAATATTTTGAATAGGAAATTGTTGCATATTTGGCATTTGGATTATATTCGTATTAGCTGGACGAATTTGTTGTAAGGACTGTGTAGGTATTACAGTTATTTGTTGACCTTGAGCGTTTGTAATAGTGATTGGTTGTTGGGTTTCCTGTCCAGCCATTGTCTAAAAACCGAATATGATTTAATATGTATCTATAATGTAATGTCTATGTCTATCTATATCTCATTTTATATATAGATATTTGGAAAGATATATATATATATATATATATATATTAAATTTACCTGAATGCTTGCTCCATCAGGAACAGATTGTACCATTGCACTTGACGTATTTGCATTAACTTGATTACCAGCTTGCTGGACAATAACGTTTTGTTGTTGTTGTTGTGCAGATTGTGTTGATTGTAACCCTTGTAAACTCTGAATATTTTGCAGTCCCTGAAGTTGATTCATTGGTGCCAATTGTACTTGTTGAATTTGTCCATTTGGTGTTATTATGTTTGCGAATTGAGGCATCTGCGGAAATATTTGCATTTGTGGTTGCATAAGCCCAGGCATCTGGTTACCAAACGCTTGTAGAGGAACATGAATGGTTTGATAGACGGTTTGTCCGTTACCAGTTGAAATAGGAACTTGAACAGGTACCGTTTGCTGCATATTAGGAAACTGGACAACTTGCGGCATACCACCGGCTGGTCGAACCTGTACATTTTGACCTGTACAATAAGAACATTATAATTAAATTATGAATTAGTTATTAATTGATAGAATTAGTAAATTTAAAAAAAATACCGCCTAGTACAAGCCTGTATGAATTATAAACTAACTAATAATGGTACTAACTATATACTACATTTAAATAGATTGCAGAACAGTCACATATGAAAACCGGTTACCTTGTCCTTCAACTTTAACGCCAGATATAAGACCATTAGCTGCAGCTACAGATGCAGGAATTTGAATATTAGTTCCAGGTATTGTAATTGTGCTACCCTGAGTCTGTTGTTGGTTTTGCGTTTGTGCCTGGGATTGAGTTTGGGACTGTTGTTGTTGTTGCTGTTGCTGATGTGTCTGTTGCTGTTGGTTAGTCTGCTGTTGTTGCGATGTTCCCTGATTTGCAGACGTCTGAGCGGATTGATTGTTCAAAGCATTTCCAATAGGAATTGTTATATTTGTTCCTGGTATTGTTATTGTTGCTTGTTGTCCACAAGCTACAGGGAATAAGTATGGACATAAGCAAAGCGATAGCGTGTTAGTTAGTTGATTGTATATTTAAATTAGTTGATGGGATTTTTGTATACATATTGTATACAGATAATGTTTATACATGTACAAAGCACCAATGAAAAGCATATTATATTTTAGTATTAGATTAAAAATGTTTAATTACAAACCTGTGGGTAGCTGTACCATGTTTTGCCCCATGTTTGGTAATAAATTTGGAGGCAACATTCCGGGCGCTCGAAGAATTTGTCCATTCGGCGTAATGAATGCCTGCTGGTTACCAATTTGAATTGCCTGTGCACCAGCTAACTGACCACCTCCCATATTTGGAATAAACAGAGCTTCCTGGCCGTCTACAGTTACAGTCTGCATCGGTTGTACGACCGAAAATATTCCATTTCCATTGTTTTGTAAAATTTGCCCTCCCTGAAAATCAAATTAAATATTATTCAATAATCAAAAATATGACAAATATTTACTCACTTGAATAAACTGTTGCGGAACACCTTGCATATTTTGCAAATTTTGAAGATTTTGTAAATTTAGCACCTGCGGTTGCATTTGTCCAAAAGATGCCTTTCCTGGCGTTCCAGGCGGATTACCGACCATCTGTACTTGGGCTCCATCTTGTTCCATTTTTAATGTTTGCATTTGCTGGTGTGGTAGAAATTGTTGCAACTGCTGCAATGTTATAACTTGGGGTTGTTGTTGTTGTTGTTGCTGCTGCTGTTGTTGCTGTTGTTGCTGTTGTTGCTGCTGCTGCTGCTGTTGCTGATGATGTTGTTGTTGCTGGGGAGCAAATGTTGCCTTAACGGGGGTTACCGGCTGCTGATTTGTAACCATTTGGACCTGACCATCTTGTTCCATTTTTATCGTTTGCAATTGTTGATGAGGTAGAAAGTTTTGCAATTGTTGTAATGTTATGACTTGAGGCTGCTGCTGCTGTTGCTGTTGTTGTTGATGCTGCTGTTGTTGTTGTTGTTGTTGTTGCTGCTGTTGTTGCTGCTGTTGTTGTAACTGATGCTGATGTTGTTGCTGTTGCTGTTGTTGTGCAGCTGCTGCTCCTTGTGGCTGTGATGCAGCCATAATTGCTGCGTTCAACTCATTTCCCTAAAAATATAAATACACATTTTTTTAATAATTATTCAGAAAGAAAAAATATTTATTTAAACGGACCTGAAGTCCTTGAGCTTGTAGTTGAGCAATTACAGATGCGCTGACCACACGAACTTCCGATCCAGCCGGAAGATTCTGTTGCGCTGCCTCCATTATAATTTTACTTTTCTTTTGATATGTATAAATAATGGAATAACATGTGTGTTATTTTGAGAAAACAACACTATTCTTGCGATTGATTATTATCAATTTGACGATCTGGATCGAGGCCATGCTAAACCATCTAAATAAAATACGAAATTATTTAGAACTATATTAATAATTTTAAAAAAAATTAAGCTAAAAATATTGTAAACACCTCAAAAATCAAGCGAATATTTCAACAAGTAAATGGGTGTACAAAATATGCTGAGCCTAAAACCAAACCCTTTATTTTATACAACCCCTCTTTGTACTGGGGACTGGAGAGTGGGTGGAAATCTAAAATTCTGCTATCCCGATCCCACCCATAAAATGGATTGTCTCTAAATTATCAACACGTGCGTTGCATCACCCTTCTTGGCATCATCCCCTAGCGTAGTTTAATATATACATATATATATGCTGAATCTATTGGCGCCAATGCTAAAAACATTACAATTTATGTTGTTGTTGTTTTTTTTTAAGAAAGAGCAACAATAATTATTATTTTAGTACAACTTTTATGAAAAACTATAAATTTTATATTGATGGCTTTGGTTATAGATCATATTTTATATAAAATTCATTGTAAAAGTAATTGCAGACGCACGCACACTATCGAGTATTTGTATTTGACATACCTAGAGAGAAGCGAGATACAGAAGAGTGAGACAAATATTTATTGTAACATGTAAGAGAAAAAGAACCGATTTGCTTGTTCAATGTACAAAATGTACAATATACAAATTGAAATGAAAATACAAAAAGAAAATAATATTGTATTTGTAGAAATATAGAAATTCTTCATGTCAATTATATATATATATATATATATAAATAATTTGGTAGAATCATATAAAAAACAGGGCGGACACATCAAAGAGTATACGATGAGCGTCACAGCACAGATCAAAAAAAAAAAGCATTTAAGTCTGAAGTTGCAAATGCAACATTAATTTTATAACAATATATACTTTGAAAGTGTTTAGGAACTGGAATGTTTAAAATGTGTTAATTAGCAAAAAATAAAATAGAGTATATGAAAGCCCCCGCCCATGATAGGAGTGTAACACGAAACACCCACAAAGAGCGTGGCCTTACCCGATTTCGAAACACAAAGTTTGCATTTAATAAAATATCAAAACATTCACCTGCATTGTGGCTCTGTCAGCTGCGACGACGACGGCTGCCTCATGTTTCATTGTAATTAAACGTTTAAACGTTTATTTTGGAATGTATATATTTAAAAACGGTTCAAACACAACACGGAAAATATTAAACAAAAATACACACACTTTTCACTTTGTCAATATGGCATTTTTTTTAATATTAAACTCACGTATATAAGCGTTAAGCGTTCGTTCTTATAGTCTGCAAATGCCGAACCGAATGTCGATGACGTTTATAAAATCTGAAATGGGACGAAACTCCAAACGGAAACGAGCCACACGACATGAAAACATGAAACAACAATAACTTACTAATTTGGGTGTGAATGTGTGTGAGCGCGAACGAGGTTATGGGAGAGACGGAGAGCAAATATATTTCTAGTTTATTTTTAGATGTTTTGCAGTGGCGTACATTAATTTTATGAAAAGAAATAAGTGATATTTGTTTGAAAGAATAAAAACATACAAGAAAATAAATTTGAAGGAGAGTAATTAGGTAATGTTTTTTCACGACATTTGTTTTAAATATATGATATGCGAATTTCCAACATTTTCTGTTTTTTTTTTAAGAAGTCTTCTTTTTTTACAATTATTTTATCATTCTCATTAATTTTGTGTATACATACACACTGACAAAATGGTTCCACAAAACCATTATTAAAGAAAAAACCTTTTAGAAAAAAAATATATTTTTCTTACCACAGACGTACGAACTATTGTCATACAACCCACTGCCGCAGATTCAAAAAATTATTAAACACTGTTAATTTCACGACATACCCTTAAGGATATTTTATGTATGTCCTTGGGATCTATGAGCAAGAAAATGATTTTTATTTCATTTGTACGAAAGAAGTTATTCAATGAAAAAAAAATATGACGTGGGATGTATGCCACGTAAATTTATTATCGTTGAGATTATTTCTTAAAGTATAAAGTCAAAATGAGCAGTGGGACCTGTGTCCGTGGTGTAAAAATCATATCATTTTATTTTCGGAACCATACAAAATGTACAAGACCAAAAACTCATAACAAAAATAAACACAATTAACGTCACCAAAACTCCTGACAATAAATCTATTTTTTCCTAACTTTGTTTAATTTTTGGAAAACAAAAAAGAACTGTGACGATTTTTTAAGATTCCATTATTTCCTTGCTGAAAAATATGGCAAATATCGGAAGAAAAATAAAAAAATACAAGTTGTTGACATGGCTTAAGAAAAAGTGTGCGCTTTGGAATATTTCTTCTATCAATAAAAAATCCTGTATAAAAAATAATGCATTTTGTAAACAGGAAAATCTTTCCTACGTCATTTTTTTTAAATAATAATATAATAATAATTACACAAAATTCTAGCAAAACATTTATTCTGCGATCTTACATTTTCCGTTAAATAATGGTTTAAAAGAATTTAATAATTAGGCCAAAAAGATTAAACACACGTTTTTGAAAATAAAAAACAGATATTATTTACTATTACAGTATATTTTTATTAAAATAACAATATCACATTATTAACAATAATAAAATAAATAATAATGAAGATATGATATTTTTTATAATTTAGATTATTACAGGATTTAGATTAAATATTAAAAATAAAAATGGCTTACAAGAAATTTTTGTCAAAAAATCAAAAGTGTACCAAAAAATCATACAAGTCATACAATAAATTATTTTTTGACAAAAATTATAAATAAATGTAAAAAAATGATTTTTGTGCCCAAACAAATGTATTTTAATAAATAGAAAAATTTCACCAATATAATTGAACGTGCGATAATTTGAATACAATATTTTTTTTAGCTAACTAAAATGTATTTTTTGTGTTTAAAATTTATTTATAGTAACACAAATTTATTCATTGTAATAAATAAAAACTGGCACTATGTTTTTTAAGGAACGATTTAATTTAATCATATCATATTAAAATCAAAAGCGTTGTCCGCCACTGCACAATTTAGTAATTCGTTTTACTTCTCCATCCAGAGGGTAAAATAAAGTCGTCCCTTTTATGCAGTTTACAAATTATATTGCCTTCTTTTTTGTACCAATAGTATTTTTATGTTTCTATCCTTTTTTGGCAAATCGTTATGCGAGTTTCCACGAAAATGCATAGGATTCACATTCACATATTCACACAGTCGGTTTCAGGTAAAAACCTGGGGGACGCTCTATATTCGTATACTCACTATCTTTACTGTGTTGCCTTTCAAATAACACTATATATAATTCTCGGCCATGCCAGCTGCGTGTTACTACGATATGTAGAGAGGCTAGGCTTTAATATGGGAGATGGGACTCTTGTTGGTAGCCCTACCCAAAACACATTTATTAAATTTGAACATTGAGGGTTGATAATATTCAGTATGTGTATTTTTATACGATGCTAATTTTGTTTCTTTCTAGGGCGGTATATATATGTTGCACCCTTCTTTTAGGGTATATTATTTATACATTCATTCAATATAATATATATATTATATTATATCTTACATAAAAAACTACATCCATGCATATGTGCTATTATTTTTATAATTTTTATTAATTCAAAATAAATTTCTATGTTTCATGTAAATAAACTTTCAAATTATTGTTATTGAAACAAAAACATTTGAGGGAATTGTTATTCGATGTGGAACGTAACACATCACTCAATAAGTCCGTAGGATAACTAAGAAAAACACATTTTTTTGGCAAAATTCGATCTTATTCA
>JAAAKO020008568.1:0-18638 GCA_010015015.2 Bolitophila cinerea | reverse complement strand
TCAAAAAAATAAAAAGTGGTGGTATATAGTGCAATTGCACTATACATCACCAGAAGTGGTGACATATAGACACTTTCGGACATTGATGCTTTTAATAATTATACAAACGTATAGATGGCGTTGATGTTAAATTGACGAAATATAGCAAGAAAGATCTTTGTACATAAGTACATATGTATTTAAAAAAAAATGTATATTTGCCTTGTAACATCTCCTAGAGAGGAAAATTACGACTCCTAACAATTGGGGATGAGTTGCGAGTGCTTGACAAAATAAGATTCAAAGAGCAGTTCAGCGTAATCTAAACATTAACCATGATCTTACACCAATCGTGTGAACCCGTAAAATGTTTGCTTGTCTGGTGTGCGATATCGTACACCGGCCCGAAATACGAATATGAGAAAGAGAGTGTCGCCCATATGAAAATGCTGCATATGAAAATGCTGCATGCCGGAATGAAATTTCGGAAACTGTCGTTTCGTTCTGTAATGTGTGGGCTAAGAAATAGAATGATATGAATTCGGATAATTTAGATCATCTCCAGGCACTTATGATCCGCAAATCGGAATCGTCTATCGTTTACACAATTATGTCAAAATTTCGATTGCGGAAGTATACTCAATGATGCTTCCACCCAGTGAAGAGATTTTATTGTTATCTCGACATTTTAGTTTACTTGTTCGTTTTAAGAAACGTACGTGACCACTTTCGTTTAAATACACAGGAACGGGATATAGATTTGTGTTTACGTGAACGTCTACGCGTACAAATATGCATGGAACCCGGAACTTAAGCGAATAAAAATTACAATTCCCGCTTTTACATGTGAACGCACTTCGGTGGAGTCGATATTGCAGTGATCATCGGCTCACTGTACACTGTAAAACAAAACAAAAAAGAAACAAAAAAACAACACACAAACGTCAAAGAAGAATTTTCACGTGCGTTTGGCATATAAAATAAACACGACGTTTCTTACGCTTTGCATGTACGATGGCAAAACTGATATCTTATTACGGCCTGTGTTCGTTGGGTGATCGAAAAGAGTTCCTGGGCATCTCGCAGGACAGCGAGCCCGGTTCGGTGGTCAATACATTAGGCAAAAACATATTCCTAACAATACAGGTAAACATAACCCCAAAATATGTTTGATTTAATTCTCTAATGCGTTTGTCTCCTTTGCAGTTGAGTAATCAACAGCAAGTGAATAGCTGGACGGTCTCGGACAAGCTCAGCCACAAAGTCGTCTATGACTTTGATTTACAGAAGTATGTTGGCGTTTTTGGAAATAGACACATACGTTGCTGGGATGGCACCACCAAAGACATAAACAAGATCAAAAGAGTTAAGGTATGTAATAGGAATAGCAGTATATAATAGAATTATTATTAATATTAATACATTGATTTAGCTTCCAAAGAATGTACACGATCTAGTAACGTCTGGCAAGAAGCCAACTCTGGTCCTGTACCGTGACGGAACTTGTGAATCACTGAAAAGTGCTTTGGAATCACATAAACAAGAACAGCTGTCTTCGATCCGACCAGTTGTGAATCCATCAACTGCACAGATTTCAAATATTTCTACGTATTCTAATGCGGACGACAAACTAGTACTCACTTATTTCATCAAGGACTCTTCAAGCGAAGATTTGGAGTTTGTTTACTTTAAACTAGATAGCGAATCATACGAACAAGAAGGTGTTGTACACAGACACAAGTTTAGTCGTCGTGAACAAGGTGCTACACTATCCGGCTGCACACTAGTGGAAGGAGAGTCATTCCCTAGTCTTATTTCTATTTGTGAGGCTCATGAACGATACTTTCAAAAAATACTTAATTATAATTGATAATTGTTTTTTATAGGGTCGGATAGGCGTATTTTTATGCTACCCCTGCGTGACGAAGACGCCACCATTGAAATGCCCGGCCATTTTGTTGCAATGTTAAACATGCTTAAAGTTGATCAGCCTTTGTCAATTTTGGGTATTAGTAAAGACTGTGTAGCTATGTATGGTGCCAACGAAGAACAGGAAGGAGCTTCTTTGTTGCTGTACAACACTCGGTTTTCCGTGGTGCAGTCCAAACAGTTTTTTAAGGTTTATTTCAAGGATTCACACTTGTGGTCAATGGCCAAACACATTCTGCTAGCTTTTGGGGGCACTTTGGCATGTGTCTCGTTCCGTGTTTCCAAAGAACAACTTTCTGACATGATTGGTTCACAGCGAATGGACGCACTAACGACAGCAGTCGAAAAGGATTGTATCAACGAGGACAACGAACTTGAAGAGTTATTTTCGTTCGACAAAGATGCCCAGGAGCAGGCAAACAGACAAAAACAAAATACCGCCAATGCGATGGACCATTCTGGTTTTGAAAATGTACAAAAAACAAAAGTCAAAAGTACCCTGCTGAAAGCGGTCGAGCCTATCGAAAAGTTCCAGACTGACTTAAAACAACTGTCATTGCATGAGCTACCCGTTGAAATTGTGCGTCACTCCAATTCAGAAGTTCTCACTGAAGAAGTGTGCAGTAATGTCACAGATCATCTGTTCAAGGTTGAAGAAATCGTTTTCTTCACCACAGCACTCGAACGCTGCGGAGCCAGTGAGTTTGAGATCACCGAAAAGGTCGTTCCATTGCTAATTCGTGCTAATCTACCACAAGAGCTCGCGACATGCTTGCGCAAGTACACAAACATTTCCGAGCGTATGCTTGTGCGCACTCTGAAGTATTTTGTCGATCTGGATGATGAGACCAACAAGATAGATCACCTGAACGTGTTGTTGTCATGTTCATTTAATGATGAGACAATC
Organism: Bolitophila cinerea; assembly: GCA_010015015.2. Classification (NCBI taxonomy): domain Eukaryota; kingdom Metazoa; phylum Arthropoda; class Insecta; order Diptera; family Mycetophilidae; genus Bolitophila; species Bolitophila cinerea. The sequence continues at coordinate 15,823 of JAAAKO020008568.1, read as the reverse complement.
AAAGAGTACCTGCGTGCTGATCTGAATTTCAAGGATGTAATGTATATTTTAAACTACATTTTCGCTTCCCTGGTCGACGGCGAACAAACGATTTTGGAAGAATCACCGCAATTTGGAGACACATTTGATGAGGACTCGATCCTTTTGCATTGGTTCACTACAATTATTGATGCACATTTCCAGCAGTTTATGTTATCTAGAAATCCAGAACTTATCGAAATTCTGCCTAAGTGGAAGGATCTCATCAATAGATACATTAGTGATGTACGCGAAATGAAGTCACTCTCTGCAACACTTTACAATCTGGTGCAAGGCAAGTCAATTTGCGGCGAACAAAAAGGTTCAAAGTGGTATTCCGTTGAGATGATTAAATTATATTAAACATTTTTATTTGTTGGTAAAATTGTTTTTTTCTCTAAAATATATAATAAAGTTGATTTATTGAATTTGAAATACCTTTAAAAGGCGATAATTAATATGCTTAAATGATGTATACACTTTGACGAGCGAGTTTTTTTAATAATATCATAACACTTTTGGATTTTGGTAATTAGATGTATTACTTCTGGGCAACCTTTTCTTTTTCGACTTCATTGTATTTGCGATGCCATTCGAGATTTTGCTTCTGCACAGATTCACCACGTTCTTGGGCACGTTTTCCACTGATCACCATAATCAAACACCCAACCAACGTTAATGCAATCATTATATTTGAGCCACGAATCCGCATTCGGTTTCGGGCACGTTCCATCTCCTCTTGACTATAAAGGTAAAATTAAATTATTATTAAATTAAAAAAAATTTGATAAAAAATCTTACTTGATGTACTCAGGCACTGAATCAGTTGATTTGTACTTTCCCGTCCAGACCAAAAATTTCTTCTCGAGATTTGACGGGCGGTAAGAGGCTCGTGATGCAGATGGTCCTGGGCCAGGAGCTGCTGTGGGTACAACTGGTGATGGGTTTCCACTAGATGACGGAGGCGTTTGTTGCTGAAAAGTCATCGATGTTGTGGACAACAGCCGACGCGAGCCAGGATTCATCAGACATACTGAAACAGTACGGGACACTGGACGAAGTAACATCATGCCTAAAACGCAAAATAATAATAATAAAATGCAAAAAAATTATGTAATATTTGTGTTGGTTTGAGGTTGATATTAATTTTCCCTGTTTTTCTAATGTTGTTGTTGTTATTGTTTTAGTAATTTATATTTAGACTAGAAGTCATATGTATAAATGTTATCTTTGAGATGTGGGTTCCAACCAACCGGTTACTTCAAAACATTAAGATAACCTGCCCGAATGGGATGACTTTGTAAATATTGAACTAACCACGTATTATATAAAGTAAGATTTTTTATATTTATATTTTAGATATTTATATTTAATATTTTGAAAACACATTAGAAAAAAATACTTACCTTTGCGATATTTGTTTTTGTTTTGGCTCTGGTAGAATCAAATGAGTATAGTAACTCTTTACACTTTGCTCTATCCACTTTGCTAATCCAAAATTGAAAATGAATGAGATATGAGAAAATATGTCCGGTGTCGGTGTCCCAATGCCACTGTCCCATTCGCATGAAAGGAATTTCTTTGATTTCTATTTCCATTGTTCATAAATTAAATTTCGTTTACATAATCCAAATACATCAATTCCTGTTAATTTTAATTCATTTCTCTGTGAAATATGAACTGTGAGAATGAGAATACATATTTTTGTTTGCGCTGAAGCTTTTGCTCAAAGATATTTACCTATTTTTGGTTATGCTAGAGTGCGTTCATTATATATTTTTAGAATATGAAGTGTGTTATTTTAATTTCCCATTAGAATATAAAGTGTGTCATTCAATTTCGCATTACCACCCAAAAAATAGTAAACTTTTACCTATAAAAACCCGAGTAAAAACGTATTTCCGGGTAAAAATATCATTCGTCCCTACATATCATTTTTTTTTGGAGAGATGCCAATTAAAGTACGTTTGATTAAATCCGTCACAATTTCTAAATGTTAAATGTCAAAAAATGATCAGAAATTCTGAATTTAAATGGAATGGAGGCAAATAGAAATTTTATCTATCTGTATAATTAGCATTGCACACATATGCAAAATCAGTATTCATGTCAAAATCGTCGCTTTTTCCAGAAATCGTTCCAATATATGTGGCGTTGACATAAGGTATAAAATAATAGATTGTGTATATCAATTTTATTTCTATGAATGAAATATGGTTTTCTGATTTTTATACAGCCCATCGATGCATGCTAGGTATTTTGGTGTACAAGTAATGTTCCCTGTAATGCATTCCAGTGGTTTGGAAATTCTAAGATCGCATAAAATTCGTAAAATTCTCAAAAATCATCCTATTCTACTTCTACGTTGTTTTGGTTTTAAAAATGTCTGACATCGATACACATATACCAACGAAAATCAAAATATTTTAATCTCGATTTTAACACTACATAGACAAAATCGGTCGATTTTTTAATGGAAATCGTCGGGAATATTTGTATGTCTGAACGCAGCTTAAAGCATAATACAAAGTTTGCGCGAACTCAGTACCAAACTCGGTATCAAACGCGTTTTTGCACTGAAACTGAAACTTGCGCTAACATATATATTATATTTTGTGGAAACCAGTCTTTATAAAATATCCATCATAATTAATTTCATATCAGTGTACACTGATTTCATCTGTCAACTGTCACTCTTATCAAATAGTTTTAGTAGGCCTGCAGGCCTAGGCTTTTTTATATATCGTGCACCGTGCAGCAAAGGCCGGAATAAGTAATTTTCTTTCGCGGAAGAATTACTAAATAATTTGTCGTTTATATATCCGTACTGACTACATAAGAAAAGTAAGTACCAGATCAGATCTTCCTAACTACATTCATTATTTGCTTAAACTGTGTAAAATAATTGTCCAATGATGCAATCATGTGTAAATTGTATCCGTGCGCGTGAACTTTTTTTAAATGCCGAAACCGAATTGTAATATTCCGTTTTTGTTTGTTTTGTAGACACTTCCAAAAATATGCTGAGAGGAGCTAAAAAGTGTTCGTCCGTCTTTGGAACGGCCCGAAAAAGTGTGTTTCAACAGTGCTGCATCTCGACGCAGCGCACTCCATCATCGGCACCAGCACTCGTGCAGCAGGCAAGCGAAAGGAAATTTGCACCTGGAACCAAATATGCAGGCTTCGTATGCACTAATGCAGAGCACGTGCCTGACTTTAATATGACAGCATACCTGTTTGAGCATGAGAAACTTAAGTCCAAGTATCTGCATATCGATCGGAACGATTCAAACAATGTGTTTTCTATAAATTTCCGTACCACACCGACTGATTCGACAGGATCACCACACATACTTGAGCACAATGTATTGTGTGGCTCTGAGAAGTTTCCGGTACGTGATCCGTTCTTTAAAATGTTAAACCGCAGTGTGGCCACATTCATGAACGCAATGACAGGTCCTGACTACACCATGTACCCGTTCTCGTCGATGAACGAAGTTGATTACAGACACCTGCAAACGATCTATCTGGACGCTGTATTTAAGCCAAACCTGCAGTACTTGGACTTTCTGCAAGAGGGCTGGCGCCTAGAGCACAAGGACCTAGAGGACAAAAAATCAGAGATTACTATCAAGGGTGTCGTATACAATGAAATGAAAGGAGCTTTTTCTGAGAATTCTAGTGTGTTTGGCTCAAAATATCTAAACTACATGCTACCGAATCATACGTATGGTCATTGTTCGGGTGGTGATCCACTGGACATACCGAGTTTGACTCACGAAGATCTAGTAGCATTTCATCAACGCTATTACCATCCTAGCAATGCTCGGTTTTTTAGTTATGGCAACTTTCCTCTAGAGCCAACAATGGACTACGTAAATAATGAGTACCTCAGTAAATTCGAACAAATCGACACTGAGTTTAGTAGAATCCCATCGCAGCCACGTTGGAAAGAACCAAAAACTACCAAGATCACCAGTCGATTTGATAATATGGGTGCACCTATTGAACGTCAACATCAAATTGCCATCGGCTACTTGTTGTCCGACATAAAAAACGTTTCCGAAACAATGCTTTTGACAGTACTGAGTGAACTGCTCGTAAAAGGACCAAACTCACTGTTTTACAAGAATCTTATTGAACCAAACTTTTGTGGAGGCTACAGTCAAATTACCGGACTTGAGTCGTCTATTCGAGATACAATGTTTGTGGTCGGGCTACAAGATGTGGATGCCAATGACTTTGAGCGAATCAAATCATTGTTTGAGAAAACCATCGACGAGGCTATCGAGGACGGCTTTGATCCTGAGCATGTAAACAGTGTGCTGAATAACTTTGAGCTTAGCCTAAAACATCAAGTACCGAAATTCGGCTTGGGACTATTGTTCAATCTAACACCAGTCTGGAATCACGATGGAGACATTCTCAAGCAGCTTCAGTATGGCGTACTCATTCAGGAAATCCGAGAGAATCTACGTACAAATCCAAAGTACTTACAAGAGAAAATGATACAGTACTTTAGGAAAAACAATCACAAACTCGTGATGACAATGTCACCGGATACCGAACATGAGAAGAAATTCGCTCAAGCTGAAGCGGAGCTTATCCAGAGCAAGGTACAAGCGTTGACTACAGAGTCTCGGGATAAAGTGTTTGTAGATGCCAAGGCGCTTGTAGAAAGTCAGAAATCCGTACAGGATCTAAATGTGCTGCCATGTTTGTCATTGAGTCACGTTGAACGTGCTCCAGAGCCATATAATCTTGAAGAGACGCAAATATTTGGTATACCGACTCAGATCTGCACTGCAGACACAAATAATGTGTCCTACATTCATGGTATTTATAATGCGTCTGTTTTACCGGATAAACAGAAACTGTTAGTGCCACTTTTAGCTAGTATCATCGATCAGATGGGAACAGCAAAGTACGACTATCGTACGTTTGATAAGACAGTGAACGCTAACACATCAGGATTGAATTTCCACACAAACTTTGCCGAAAACGTTCTCGATTTGTCACAGTACAAGGTAGGTCTATCGTTTGGAACCTACTGCCTGGAGCAAAATATTCCACGTATGTTTGAGCTTTTACATGACCTTCTGAGTTCGTTTAATTTCACGGACAACAAACGATTTGAGATGCTGTTAAACAACTACGTATCTGCCCTTTCTGTCGGTATTGCAGATTCTGGTCATTTGTATGCAATTCAAAGTGCATCTGGTCTGGTTAGCGATGCAGGAAATATGAAGACACGTCTCAGCGGAATTGAACATATTGACTATATGCGACAGCTTGTCAAAGATAACAGTCCAGCAGAGATTTTAGAACAGCTCAAAAACACAGCCACCGCATTGTTTGAACAAAGTAGTCTGAGTTGTGCCCTAAACACGTCACAGGCAACCCGTGCTACATATATTGATCAGTACTCTTCTTTCCTTAAGAAAACCACTACAGAAAAACAAAGTGCGCCACAACAATGGATTACATCAAACGTACGCAATCCCTCAAACCTACACAACGTGATGACTATTCCGGTAAACTACTGTGCCAAGTCAATCTTAACCGTGCCGTACACGCATACGGACTTTGCACCCCTCCGAATTCTGGGTAAAATCTTATCAGCCAAGTACCTGTTACCGGTAGTACGCGAACAGAACGGAGCATACGGTGCTGGAGCTAAAATTGGAAACGATGGAATGTTTAGTTTTTTCAGCTACCGTGATCCGAACAGTCGCAAGACTTTGGACACTTTTGATGCATCCGCACAATGGATTCAGAGTGACGATTGCAAAATTGATGAACAGATGCTGTTCGAGGCAAAGCTTGGCGTTCTTCAAATGATCGACGCACCAATTGGACCGGGGTCGAAGGGTTTGGAGAACTTTAAGTTTGGTCTGACACAAGACATGTACGCGGCACACAGGCGCAGTGTGCTTAGTGTGTCCAAAGATGATTTGCATCGTGTGAACACTACGTACTTGAGCGATGTAAACCGAGTGGCCGGCCGTTTTGTGCTGGGTCCGGTGAACGATACGCTTAACAAGACCGGTGAAGCGTGGACGGTGAAACAATTGTAAATTTGCTTTAAAAAAGTTCAATTGTTAGTTTAATTTTTAAAATAAACAAAATATATGTATAAATAGTATTTTAGTGTGTCAGAAGAGAGAACAGCTGAATTATACGTGAGAAGGATTTAAAAAATAAAAGCTAAGAGCTTTTATGGTTATTGTGAATTTTCGTAATACTATTCCGTTATTTAATACAAAAATGATCAAAACGGAATGAAAGATGAGAATAGGAACAGGTGGTAGATAATTGCAGACAAGTAATATAATAAAATAATAAAATAAATCTGTGTGTTAGTTGATTATTTGCTGTAATAATTAAGTTGCTTTTATCATGTCGATCACTGTGTCTATCTGCAACATACAACCTACTATGGAAAACATAAACATAATTGGTGTTCTTATCGCCAAGTCCGATGCAAAAACGTTTCCTTCGCTAGTAAACTCAGCCGAGAGTCGTGGGGTCATAACATTAACGGTTCGTGATTCCAAGCGTCACTTCATTAACTGTACTGTGTGGGGTATGACTAGTTTCATAGAAGCCTATAATACAGTGTTTCAAGTTGGTGATGTGTTGTCAATATTAAATCCACGCATCACACGTGCCAATGAATCACAGCAATACAATCCACAGACGAGCACTCCGTTTGTCTTAACGGTAAACGAAGGAAAGGCTACAATTGTTGCGTACACCGGGGAACGTAAAACGGAGTTATTTGACTTGTTACGCGTTCCTATTAAGTCTACGCTGAATGTTTTAAGCCTCCATGACGTCAGTGCTTGGGGACAGATGCCAAGTGGAAAGTTTGTTGACCTTTTGGTTGTTGTGCGAAACCTTAAACCTATTCGTAAGTATAACAGCAAGATGGGTCAAAAAGAATGTCGTGAAGTTGTTGTCATGGACCAGACTTTTTCCGGTATGGCACTTACCCTGTGGAGTGCTTACACAATTGAAAGGTTTAAAAATAATATTCATAACATTTTAAATCATATTACAAAATAAAGCGTTTAATTTTCAGATCAAAAACCTGGGAGGAAAAGATAACGATCTTGCACTTGATCGAAGTACGTGCAGAGTTCTCCAAATACCATAAGACCGTACAGCTTAGTGCAACTGGGCGCACGCTTTTCTGTGAGAACGTACAATCAAAAGAAGCCTCTTCATTATCAAGATTCGCTGCACAGGCACCGACAATACGCGAGTCCGACGTTGCTGGCTCATCGGTGTCACATCGAAACGAGCCATGTTTGGCATCCATTATAAACATAATGTCCGTGCAGCAGATCATGGATCGTTCCAAAGGAGATGTTGCTGGTACCACTGAAGAATTCTCAACGATTTTGTACGCAGTCATCACTAAGTTTGATCTGGACGGCTTGTCATCGGTGTTTTCAAGAAAATGGTACAATTTAAATTATCAGAAAATTATTATTTTATATCTTTTAATTTTCAGTGCGCGTTGCAGTCAAATGATGAAGAGAACAGACGAGTATTGCTCAAATGACGACTGCATAATTCTGCAAAATATAAATTCCAACAATGTGCAATATTTGGACTATTTTGACATTGCCATGGAGCTAAGTGACCATACAGGCACGCTGACCGGATGTCGGATTTACGGTGAAACTGCCGAACGCATACTGAACTTTTCTTTGAATGAATTTCTTGCGCTGAACGAGATAGCTATTTCTAAGCTCAAATGGTCCTTTTTGCTGGAGCGTTGTGCTGTAAAGATGCTAATCAAGCGCAAGTCAGCCTGTCGCACGCATACTTTCATTGGAATCTTAGATTGTGTCATAGCAACGCCACAAGAGGTAGCCACAAATGTACCAGTGTATTAAATTCTTTCTAAATCTACATTTTTTAAACTTAAAATATCGAGTATATCTTAAAAACATCGAGTAATAAATAAAATTACAAAACATTTTTTTGTTTTCATTATTTTATGCATCCATTTTAGCGTTCACCAAAAAAAATGAATATTTTCCACCGAATAATTGAAAATCTTCCACAAAATTATACTCCTAATTATATAAAAATTAGCACCTGTCAAGAAGACACCGCGCTACAATCAAGGACGATATATCTCCGTGGCTACAATGCGCCTAACTTTTTATGCTTCGCGCATTTTAAAAAAGCAAAAACTCTTATTGATGCAGATTATACCTTCTGGTGGGTCATTTATGTGTTTAAGGAGTGCTACTAGAGAGTAAGAAAAAAACTCGTATACGATAATTTGCTCAATATCAAATTTGAGTAAATAAAACTTCTTTACGAGTTCGTTTACGAGCGAAATTGGAAATCTAAAAATACTGTCTGGTCGCCAATAGGGTATCGTGGGTGTAAAGCCCCACGACTAGGGGCCTCACGCAATTTTGGTTTGCTCAAGGCTTGCGTGTGGATTGCTTACATTTCACATGGCAATTTTTGATGAGAGTTGGATGCTGTGGAAGAATCGCCGTAATCTTTATGTAATTAAAAACGTGTGTGTATTGTTCGACCGTTGCGGAAAAAGAGGAAGTAGCAACGGCCATCATTTATTTTCATAATGACATTCCGCTGTACAATAAGTATGGCCCCATGGCATAATGTAACATATATATAGTTTACATTTTTCAACAATTTTTCCTTGCACATGGCCTGCGTAATCAGGCATTTTTTTAGCGATTGCAGCTTGCGTCAGAATTGACGATCAAGGGTATGATTGCCGATTGCGCAAACGTGATTTTGACCATGTCATGTATGCCGAAATCGAAAAATATTGAAATGATTGGCTTGAATATGATTACTGTGAAAAGCCGATTTGACTATAATATTGCGCAATTATTTACTAATGAAAATCCCAACGAAAATTTCATCAATGGCTGTTATCGACCAGTAAAAGGAGTAATTATTCCTGGTGAATGGCGTAATGATCTATCACAGCTAGGAATTGAAAGTGCCAGTGAGGAAGGACGACTACCACATTACATTGCAAATAAAGCTAAAAAATATCTGAAATAAGTTTGGGGTATATTTTATGTTGCCAGCCGGAACAGAGTTGATTGCCTTGAAAATAGCAGCACAACTCTGTGGAAGATTCACCATTATTTATATTTTCAATTTAATTTATTAAAAGATTTTTACAAAGCATATTGAATGGATTGTATTTTTTTAAATAGAAAATAGAAATAAAGTCCGTTATTAGAAAGATCGCAGACCGTTTTGCATTTGTGTCTTGCACCACTTGTCTGCCCACAATACTTGCTCCACTAATCCGCATTGCTCGCTGTACGTGCTCCGGTGCGGCGGCTTTACGCACTGGTTGGATGCTATATTGATCATGAACGCTGAAACGCCTCTGTACAAATCAACCTCCAGATGATAACGTAAAACTCTTGGCATTCAATAATTTGTATCTCGAATCTGTTTGTAGAAAATGTACCTATGAAATTGGTAAAGAAATCAGCAACTTTTAATCCATGGTGGTTTAACGTTACAGTGGAAAGTGCCATTTTGCTTTGAGACTGTGCCTTCAAGGCATGGAGTTGCGATAGGACGGATTCTTGCTGGAAAACCGAAACCGTGTTCCGAAACACGGAAATCAGAAAAGCTAAAATAAAATTTGGGAGTAGGTATTTCGGGTCTACATTCAGTAAGACTATTTGAAAAAAAAATCAAAGAAGTCGATGTTCTCAAAGATAGTATTTCTGATTTTGGTGGATTAGGTCCAGAAGAATTTAGTACGCACTTTTCGGCGATCCCGTCTTCTACTCATTCGGATCGCAAACAAAAATTAAATAATAGACTATATGCTAAACAAAATAATTTAATTTATCGTTTAATTCAGCAAGCACGCCAGCGAGTCAGCGACGTGAGCAAACTTAAGTCGGTTACAAGAAAATTTGTTTACGAGAAAAATGTAACCATTTGCATTCTCGTTTTTATTCATAATTATTAAAACTAACATATCGAGTATACATATACAAGTTTTTTTCTCTCCAGCAGCACCTTAGAGCAGGTTTTAATCTCAGTGAGATCTGTAATTTTAAGGTGCACATTATTATTTAGTTTTGGACAATTAATATTTTTTTAGAGCGATTTAAATTTCATGCCTTTTTTAATTCATTTATTTCAAATATATACAACTTTTACTTTGTTTTAATAATTTAAATAAAAATAAAATTAATTTAACAGGTGCAGGAAACAACATGAGCGTTCCATCTAAATTTGAAAATGCTCAGTCATATTTTACTGAATCTTTCGAATTCCTGCGACAGTATGATTGGATATTTAAATGTTCAAACACGAAATTTGTGTCGGATCGAGTACTGGATCAATTTCCTGACAACTGGATTAAATGTATGTCACAGTTATGCAACGAAGAACTAAATGAAATTCCGTTTGGATTAATAAAAGTAATATATTACGATAACATATTAAATTTATATAATTTTTTAAATTTTTTTTACAGTCCAACTGGCCCTTAGACCTGCAGCAATTTTTGTATACTCTCCAAACATTTACACCATTATCTAATATGCCATGTGATCCATCACCACAATTTTCCACAAGCAAACTAAACGGTGTTGGCCATAAAAAAATGCACGAAATCCAACGATTGTCTGATGAGATCTCAAAAGTGTGTGGCACAGAAAACACTGATATAATCATAGTGGATCTAGGTTGTGGTTTAGGCTATTTAAGCCAAATGTTGTACCAAAAGTTTCACTATAGAGTACTCGGTCTAGAAGCGGACGCAGAACGCGTGGCAACGGCACAACTGCGTCAACAAAAATACTTTCAAGAATCCGTTGAGTTTGTGAAGTTTGCTCAACACTATGTGGAAGAAATATCGTCAGTAGAGTTTATAGAAAGTGCCATATTGGAAAACTTTGGCATTGCAAGCTGTACAACTACATTGGCTATAATTGGACTTCATGCATGCGCTGATCTTACCGTGACCGCTATGCGTCTATATATCCGTATGCCGAGTGTTAGCCACCTCGTAATTATGCCATGTTGCTATCACAAAATGGAACAACGGTCGCTGAACTGTTCACAGTTTTTGAACATTCCGTTGAGTGATGCAATGAGGAAAGGCAGTGCATGTGCTGAGCACATAATAAATAGGCCATTTTTACGTTTGGCCGGACAACAGTCAGCCGGCCGATGGCGTCGAACAAGCGCTGCCGAGCATGTGGTACATGGAATAAATATGTTTGAAAGAGCAGCTATAGAGGCTATTTTAATAAAAGGTCTGTTTACATAAAACTTTTTTTAAAAATCATTTTACTATAAAGAAACTTTTTTTATTTAAAAACAGATGAATGTGTCATTAAATCTAAAAACCAAAAACACCCGTACCCGTCTCGTATTTTTCAAAAGTACGTACTACAGAATAAGACATCTAGAAAAACTAGTTCCTGGACCGACGCACATTTAAACCATCTCGAGGAAGTGCTGCAAAGGTATCCCGATGGAGGTAACACATCTGAAATTCTCACTGGACTTCAGACATCTCTTCAGGTACTTTTCAAATTCTAAAAACTAAAATGAAATTTAATATAAAACCTTTTCTTTAATTAAAATTGTATAGAATATGTGCGAAAATCTTGTTCTGCTTGATAAAGTGTGCTTTCTACAGGAAGAATCAATCAAATCCGGCCTGGCAATGGATGTGTGTGTGCGCAAAATTATGCAAGACGATTTGTCCCCCAGATCAAACGTGTTAATTGCTTCAAAACTGCTGGCTTGAGCATTTTAGTCCTTGGTCTTAAATTTGAAAGATCTGGACGAAACAAATAAATTCAGACAAGATCATTTTGAAAATGTATGATTAAGTTCAAATGTATGGTATAATTGTATTAAAAAGTTTTATATTTACGATTCACAAAGAGCGTGTATTTCTTAGTAACATTATGTATATCTGATGGCTTGAACAGTACAGCGTTGCCGCTCCAACATACCGCTCCAAGATACAGTTAGCGGGACAAACGCAGTATAAATATATATATAAATAATACTATACCATCATTCCTTTTCTAGAAATAAAATAAAAACAGTAAATTCATTAACTTAGACTATAACAACATAACTATTAAAAATTCGTTGTACTAGCTATTCATCAAATTTCATATCAAAGTTATCAAAATGTTTTGGTGATGGTCTAACCAGTCTTCTTGGTCCTCTTAAACGTAACCTGTCTCTTGGAATTTTAGGTGTGACTAAGTATCCCTTTGTCTGCTTCCGACCAACCCTGATACCGGTGGTTGTTGGCGTTGATGTGTCAACTTCTTGTGTTGTCTGCTTCTGAATTTAAATCTACTTCTGTTTTCTTCCTTTCTTCTGGCTCCATATATAGTTAAATATGCAAACGGTCACGTCTATAAGTAGATTTATTTACCTTTCATTTCTTACAAGGACTGTTTGGCACTTTTAACTCGACAAATACCGGTTCGCCAACTAATATTTCCGTGTCTTATTAACGAAATAGATCTTGGATCTAAATTTTCAATTCGGTCCGGAACGTATGCTGCAACATTTGGTTTTATTTTGAATGAAGGAAACGGGACAGAACACCTTGTTCTTCTTGAAAACTGGACTGAAATTCATTTTATTGGGAGTAATTCTCCAGTTTAATATAGCTTTGTGAATATCTTGTTTTTTATGACAAGCTTTCTTAATTTACTGATGTGAACAACATAAATTCTTTATTTCGGAATTGTGTAACATTATCAGTACTTATTACGTGTGGTATGGTTTGAGCTTGCAAAAAACTCAATTCAAAAAAAAAACGAGTAATGGTCGACCATGACGAGATATCTCCTTTTTATGGATATGACATCTACTTCTATAATGTCCATTTACACCATTTCAAACGGCAAGCTTGGAATCTTTGAGGACATCATGGGCTGCGTTTGTTGTTTTGGACTGAACTGTTGGCAGGCTTGGCTGCTATAGCAACTTATTTCTTTAGCTGTTTGTAAATATCTGGCCAAAACAATAAATCTCTTGCAAGCCTTACTGTCATCTCAACACCTGAATGTGAGCATTTTCTGGACTTGTACTTTCTTTGTGTTCTAAAAATTGCAGATATTTTTACTCCTTCGTTTGTTAAATTATGTCCAATGAAATTGACTTGATCTCATGTAAATAGCACCTTCCGGTGCTGGAGATATTCCAAACGGTACTCAATTCTATCTATATATCTACTGCAGAGAGTCCAGAAAGTGGTAAGGTAACTGCTCTTTTCGTCAAGTTTCCAGAAACCCTTCTGTGCGACCACCGTTGAGAATACCTTAGCCTTGCTTAACTCAGGCATTATTTCCTCTACCGTCTTGTAGTTCACACGTTTTAAGGCTGTGTTCAGATCCAACGCGGATCAATGCAAATTCGCAGTTTACCATTCCGATTAACAAGTACAATGTTACAAACCCAATTGTTATGTACATTTGACCTAAGAAATAACTGCTTTTCTGTTCAAGTCTTTTTTGATATGATCTTTTAACTGTTTTTTAAGTTCGGTGCAATACGTTTAGGCTTTTGAATTACCGGTGTTACATTTGGGTATTTACCATTTTACACTTTAACAATTCCTTCAAACACGTCCTATATCTTTTAATTATTCCTTCTGATCCTGTTTTTGTACTACCCGAGTCCATTGCCTTATACAAGATCTATGCGAAAGCAATTATGTTTGGGTTTGTTCGACTACCTCTCGCAGCGTATTTTATGGACATTTTCGTGACAAACTATCTCAAGATGAATATATCCGAGTGGAGTAACGATGCTGTTTCCAAATCCAATGATTCTTGTGTTAGTTTTGTGAAGCAGATATTAGCAAAATGATGTTTTCTGCAACAGGAATTACAACTTTTTCCAAAAGCTGCACGTTCTCTCAATTGGAGTGTGGTTGATCTCCACAATATGAACATTCCTGTGTAGACTTAAAACTTGACTTTCCGCGACTGCTGCGATACTTATACTCGTTCTTCTCGATTTTCAGCGCTAAGATTGCTTTCTTAGCATCTACGTTCGTCTCTCTCTCTCTCTCTCTCTCTCTCTCTCTCTCGCTCTCTCTCTCTCTCTCTACTGTCAGCATAGGAGTCATTTCTGCAACTTTGATTTTGCTTACCGCCTCCTGAAAAGTTATTTTATTATCGTCATACAATCGTTCCCGTAACCTAACATTGCTGGTGGAGACGCACAAACGATCAAGAATGAACTCCTTAGATAGGTCTTTTCCACAATCGCACTTATTTGTGCAGGTTATCGCCATTTTGATTAATCGACTCACATAACTATCGATTGTTTCGCTTGGATTTTGGACAGCCATATTGAACCTAACTCTCTAATAACGTTTATTAACATTTGGAATCAGAAAAAGAAAACACTCTATTGGTTTTAAAACACAAGATGTGTTCACTTTATCTTCTTTTGTGAGTTGGAAATGTTCTTAGTGTTTATAAAGCTCCTCACCGACTGCTGATAATAATCCTACCACCTGTTCTTTATCCGGTCTTGTAGACAAACCCCTAGCAACGCCATAATTATCCCATTATATAAAAATATATATAAATACTACTATAACATATGCTATTCCCAAACTACAAACAATTATGATTGAAATATCATATATTATGATAAAAGCATTCATACAACTATTACAATCATATGATTCATGAAATGTCTGAAGAAATTGTTAGAACATGTCTTGCATTTCCCTAAAACCATGTTGACAACATAGCCGCCATTTGAAAAAAGCGCACACATATCTTACCACCATGATATTTATAATAGTTTGGGAGATTTTAGAGAAATTCTTGGTTTTTGCTTGTTTTTTTGCAAAGCAAACAATCCATTCATATTGCAAAGAAAACAGCTGTGATTCGCACTTTAAAAAACATATTATAAGTTCCATATTGCCCATAAGGACTACTCAAAAACACTTGCTCGTTATCTGTGATAAATATATAAATATATCTCTGATAAATATAATATATAATATAATATAATATAATTATATTTCCAGTATAAAAATCATCAAAGTTGACAAGAATAAATCGGATATTTTTCTCACTTATTTGATTTTTGTACTGTTTTGCCTGTTCTTTCAGGTATACTATAACGAGATTTCTACAAATATCTACATCAAAGTTTTCCCAACATTTTTAATGGTCTTATACATTCCTTCGACTTTTCTCTAAGGATCATTTTGATTGGTTAGATTTAATTAGATTACTGTCTGGACTGCTAGAATGACCACACCATTAAGCTTGCTAAAAAGCTTGACAGTCCGTTTGAGACAATCATTATAAAATTCTTGGTTTGGAAATTCACGAACCAACTTCCAGCTTATCTGTCTTTCAGTTATAAGTGATTTATGCTTTGACTGTATTTGATAATCACATACAATTTATTGACGAATGCTATTAAAAAAGGTTAAAAATGTACTTTGTAAAAGCCAAATCCAAGCTTTAGATGTTCTGAAGGCAGGAGAGTACGGCCTGATTTTGGCTTACGGTCAAGTCTTCCGGTTTGATTAAACTTTTTCTGTATGACGTACATTGGTGATTTGGCCAAACCATTTTTCCCATTGGTCTGTAAATTATATTATTTAACAAACAAATACGAAGAAAAAAAAAAACAAAAGTGTGTATTTTAATTATTATTTAATAAATAAAAAAATAAAATATTTTTGGCATATTTTATGCGAAAAAATATATAGAGGGTGATAATGGAATATATTATAAATAAA
>JAAAKO020008567.1:0-34947 GCA_010015015.2 Bolitophila cinerea | reverse complement strand
TATAGTTCGTGTCGCTTCATTCTTAACAATCATTAGGCATAAACACATTTACCTAACACACACATAGAGAGACTTGCACAAACGTTCATGTCAAGCAAGATATTGTTGAAACAGTTGTATAATTACACTCTCACAACAACAACCATAAGTAAGTACAACGAGCGATTGACGAGCTCTTCAAAATGTGTACTACACACACACACACACACACACACACACGCACACACACATGCAACCGGAAATATGTGTCTGAATAATAATTACGTGTGCCCATACTCGTTCTTACGTTATTCCTCATTTCATTAGTACATGTAAGTATGCACAGAAAATGCATACGCGCGAACTCGCGCACGCACACATACACACTTTCGTCGTTGGCATCTTTTTTAGCGACGTTTTGTGTGTGTGTGTGTGTGTGTGTGTGTTTGTACCTTATTACGACGATATAGAAAATATAAATAAGAAACAGACACAACTTCTGTTGAACGAACGATTTTGCCGCCGCCAAACCGCGTGTCGTCGTGGCATCCGTATATACTTATACGCAAAACATTAAATATGGTCTATTGTAAAGGTACTAGCTATATATAAATAATATATTGACTTAAACTTTTAAGTGTATGTGTGTGTGTGTGTGTGTGTCTGTTGCCACCTAATCATATATTTGAATTGTGACGAATGAGCGGCAAAGCGGCCGGCGGAGCGGCGCACAGTGGCGCTTTTTCCCTTAAAAGCGCTCATAATTCAATTATTGAAACACAAAATTATACATATTTTATTTATTTATATATTTAAATTTGAAACAGCGCATTCAAAAAAATATATTTTTTTTAATAAAAAATCAGGTATTGTATATAAAATTGCTTAAAAATGATCGTTCTTCAATATAATTTAAATATATTATTATTGAAATACATGCTTTTATTTAGGCCGATAACTATTATATTTCATTAAATTAAATAAATATATAATTTTAAAAAAGTAACACTAAAAAAATATGATGTAAAAAAATTAAAATATTATTTTGAAAATTTTACCAATGTTCGAATAAACTTTTAGTATTCATCGACTCTTGCCGACCGTAAATTTATACAAAAAAATGTTTCTGTAACTTCTTAAGAATACTCGTGTAAAAAACACTGATAAATCATGATAAATACAAAATCAAAAACATATTTTTGAAATAGTTAAAATTAAAGATAACAGTTATAGCATGAGTTGGAATTTGAAAAAAAACGGAATTTTGTTTAAAATATTTATTTTTTATATATACATAATTTATTTCACACATATTTTAAAAGTTAGTATATTTTTTAAGTATATTGCAGGAGTATTGAATTTATATTGTAAAACCAAACAAATAGCAAAATGGTTACATTTACTATTTAAAATAAATATATTTATTTATGTATTATGATATTCTGTATGGTTTTAAAAAGGGATAAATAATAATTTTTATACTTAGGATTTTAAATGCATTTCATATAATAACAGTACAAATATTTATATGTATTATTTCATTTAATTGTACCCAAAATATTCATAAAATCCCAAAAAACATTTTAATTATTTTATTTAAAGCACAATGGAATTATAATCGTTAAGTGAGACAAATTCCCCACTGTGCGGCGGCGCGGGCGCTACAAGTTTATTCAGTGGGCAACCACATGTACACGACATATACGCATGACGTAAAGCGTATTGTTGAGGTTATTCTTAAGTTTTCTATTTTCATATTTTCTGAGCATTTAAACGATGCCTGGATATCTGGAGTGGCTAAGTGTGGTATAGTACGCACGTGCTCAAAATACAATGCATTATATATCCTAATGATCTCAAGTAGTTCTTATATAGTGCGGTCTCTTTACAAACTGAATGAATCGTTTTTAAAAATAGCGCAATATAGATAAGAAAATGAAAGTACAAACATCCTATACGAGCGGATGTGTTTGGGTTGGGCTTAACGACAGGTAACATTTAACAAAAAGTGCTTTATAATTTCTTTGGTAATACTCAGTAATTATAAACATTGAAATTATATATTAGTTATTATATCCTATAAAATATTACATATTTTGTCTAGCATAGTTTTATATATTTTTTAAACAAATAGTTATTTATTATTTCAATATAATAATTGTATATTTTTATAAATATTTTAATATTTTTATAACATAATAATCGTTAAATTAATGATGAAATTTATTATAATTAAATTAAATATTTAATAATATATTTTTTGTGTTTAGATTTTACATAGTATATTATTTTAGTATATTGTATTTTAATAACACTGAATTGAATAATTATAATAATTTGTATTTTTAATATTGAAATTTATATTTTCAAAACATTATTATTAAAACAACCCACAAATAAAAATTAAATGTAGATTTATAAAAAACTATAAAAACTGTGTTTTTGGATTTTTTGTGATGGTATTAAGAAAATAAAGTGATATGCTTTTTTTAATTATTCGCTCGAAAAAACTTTTTTGGGGGTCGTTTATATATTACGTAATGCTATTTTTTAAAAATCCCCTTCCGTATCGTAAAACAACCGTAACAATATTGTAGCCCCCACCCTTAAAAATTAAGCAAAAAAATCTTAAACCTTCTTTTTAAAAAAATTGTATATCCTAAAATGTCGAAAAATGTTAATAATTTATATTAAATAATAATAATGCAATGTAATAGTCGTGAACAAACTAAATAAATTAATTAACTTGCGATTTTATACGTATAAATTATAATTTTATTTTGTTACATAAAATCAACTAAAAATCCCCTCTTTCGTAACACATCGTAAGTACAATTTGCAAAGTGATTGAATGCTTTCTTCTCACGTCCGATTTGTATAAAATATATTTCAAGGTCAAAAAAGTGTATTCACTTAAAATTTGGTGATAAGAATGCTCTGCTTTCTTTACATGTACATTCTTCTCACAGAAATTAATTCTACTTCCGAGTGTACACTGTGCATTCTGGTCAAGTAACTAATAACGAATTTCAGTGATCGTAGCTGTAATTAGAGAATTGAGTTATACATTTTGTAAAATTCAAGTTTCGTTTCTCAGGTTTTTTTAAATTTCTACTGTCTTCAGGGGTATACATTTGTAATCTATTTTAAAATATAATGTATTAAGTATGTTTGGATAAGCCGATAAAATTAAAAAGGATTATAATTACAAAATCAAATTACTTCCACAAAATTGTGAATATCAAATAATTCTGAAGTTTTATTTTTTTGGTTGCAGGCAAAATTAAAAATACAAATTCATTATATATGTATATCGCATACTATATTCAAATTCGATGTACGGTGCAATATATAATGCATTTTTGTATGCTTGGTAGACAAAACAATTCAAACTCCTATACAGTATACACTATTATACTGAAAACACGTTGTTTAATAAATGTATTCATACATATATTTGGAATTATTTATTTAATATGCATTTCCAGTGGAACTGCGTGCTGCTGCATAATATCCCTGACATAGCAGTACATATATCACATATACTTAGTATATACAATACACATATGAAATGAACATTCTATTATATACATCGCAACAATGTTCACTGTACTCGGAGTACAATTGTACATGTTCATGATTGATATTGTGTACCTTTAAACCGTACACAATATGTTTACAGTAAGTGCCTCCGCCGCCACAACTCCGCGCCCCGTATATACATTAAACAAATAATAAATATATACATTGCATAAAAACCACAAAATGTCAATGCCACGTTTTGTTATTATTACCTACATATATTGAATATTGTGCATATATAGCAAATATATATGATGATAATATTCATTAAAATACAAGTATGCAGCAGAAATACATAAAATATTACTAATTCTGAACATATTTTGTTTATATATTTTTTTTCCGAAATTCAAATTTTGATTTATTTATGTAATACTTAAATTTTATAGTATTTATATAGTGAATTTTTCATATTTTTTTTTTATGTATATATGTTTAATTCTGAAAAAATTTGTTAATAACAATTTCAGCAAAGGATTTGTAAAAGCTGTATACTGGGTCCTCTGGACTCCAACTCTCACTACTTATTTATTTAAATATAATTTAAGTAGACAACCTGAAGTTCTGAGATCGCTTAGTTTTGAGCTAAACACAAATTGAATGCAAAACCAAAATATACAAAATAACGAGCAAATTTCAAAACAATTTCATAAAATTATGCTACAAGTTTTAGGTGATGCCAATTTAATAAATTCTTGAGGAATACTAATAATAAAGTCATTTTATATATTTTTGTACTAACCTATTAAAACTAAAAAAGAAAATCTAATTTCAAGTTTTATAACATGACCAAATGAAATGGCTCTATAGTTGAGTTAGAGGTAGATAAAATGTTAAAATATTTAAAAAAAATATTTGCAAGTTTTATTTTTGAAAAATCTTCGAAATAGGTCGTTGTTTGTACATCCTCTAATTTGAAAGTTTATCTCAAAAGATTTAAATGGCAATATTTTTTAACCAGCACAAATGTTTTTTTGTCAAATAACTTTGCTCTTTATATATGATCGTAAGTTAAAAAATAGTAATGTATTATTTGAGGATTACCACATAAATCTTTAAAGGTACTTTTCGACTAGTTATACGCTATATCTCAGTAACCCTCTGCCTAGGGAATGCAATACCGGTAATACCGAAACTGGTATTACCGATAAAAGCGCCTTTTTCACTGTTACCGTCTACCGGAAAAATTTAATACAATATTTGTAATATTTCATTAAATGTTTCCATTTCAAATCAAAACTTATTCTAATGTCTTTTCAAAAACACACTGGTTTCGAATTCCTGTATTTCAAAATCCTAAATATTAAAATCCCGTATTGTCCAAAGCCCGTATGTATATGAAAACAAAACAAAAAAGACAAAAAGTTAACAAAAAAAATAAAATCAAACATAAATACGATAAAAAGAAATACGGGATATACGGGGTTTTAGGCTGATCACTTTACAAAACATAACATGTAATACAAGAATAATTAAAAGAAAACTATCTGTGCCTGGGTTCGCAAAGTTTATCTAAACAAAGAATGGATGCTTCAAGAAATCATTTCTCGGATGGTATAGCAAAAGACTGACTTTCGTTTAGACCTTGAAGGCTTAAGACTGCCTAAAATTTATTAAATCTCACTAAAACACGCAAACTTAAAAAATATTGCAACCGAAAAGCTCTATTTGTTGAAAATATTGAAGACTACAAATTTTAGCATCGTCAACGACAGCAGACTGCGTTAAATTAGTGGATGCAAAAATTAAAAGAATTCGGGCTCTCGCTAGCCAATGACATCGTGTGATGGTTTCACCGCTATGAAGAAATTTGGTCGACTTGATGTAACGCCACACCAAATTCGATGCATGGCTTTTAACTTGGCTTTTAACTTGAATTTACTACCATTCACGTCTTTTTTAGAAAAAGATCCGAGAATGGAGACAGCAAAGTATTTAAAGTATAAATAAATAATCGAGTTGAATGCATATAATGTTTTATAACAATTATGAAACCTTTCTTTTTAAATCGTTTTTACCGGTTTTACCGGTAAAATATTGTGTTTAACGCTCTACCCTTGCTTAATGTCACAAAAGTAAAGCTCACAAAAAAAACGTGTATACAATTTTTTTTTAATTATGATTTTACATTGTATTTATTGTAACGTGATAAAAATAATTGTACATGCAATTAACTATAATTATCACAAAAAATAAATGTAACCGTATTTACATGTTTGAACAAAAAAGGAAATTGTTGTCAAAAATGGTTATGCGTATTTTTATATTTACGGATTTTTAATTTATTTTGGTGACACTTTTGAATTTAATCTGTTACATATGTTTAGACTCAAAATATGTTCTTTTGGGACATATTTTTATTATTTTCATTTTTAAAATATTTTGCGGTAAAAAATGATATTTTGGTACAGTTTTTAATTTTATTTAGGGCACACTCTTTTGGTAGTAATGTATTAATATATTGTCTGATAAACTACAAACTTAGTCTTATAATAAAAACGGCGGCATGAAATAGACATCAAAACATTTTCAGTATACAACAACAATCATGTGCTGCACAAGGGCAGCACTCTTATTTTATTTGACAAAAACACAAGAGAAGAAGAGTGAAAAGAGATTTTCGGAGATTTTAACAAGGTATAGTTTGCCTGTCACAATAAAAACTATTATTTTTAATGTTAAATTATTTATTAAGGAACAAACCATGAATATGTTTCCTTTCAAAGTATTTTTTTAAATCATCCTTCAAATTTTTCATAACATTATTATTAATTTTGTGTTCTTTTAATTTAAAAAAAAGATTTGTTTCAATGCTTTGGACATTTTCAATGATTATTTGATAGTTAATGTGTTTTCTTCGTAAATAGCAATAAACAATAAATCATTCAAAATAAGAAATCTGTGCAAATTCTAATTAGGCCTGTTTAATAGATAATTGATCAAACTTAATTTACATTTAGTATGTTTGATTTAATTTTAATGTTATTGATTTTCAAAGCCTGAATTAAATTATTTAGGTATTTTTTAAATAAAAAATAAGGAGAAATTTGAAATGGGCTCCTGTATATAATCAAAATATTTAATAAAAAGAAAGAATTACGGCCAAATTATTCACCGAGAGCTAAATCATGCTTAACCCGAGTGTTGATTAGCTCTTGAGCCAAACCTATCTCGCGACCTAACTCGGAGAGCTAATTTTTCGTATTATTCACAAAATTCAACTGCGAAATAAAGAACACATAAAGAGCTATGTTAATTTAGCTCTGGAGTTAAGCTTAGCTCTCAAAATGATGATTAATGACGATTTATGAATGAACATAGGTCTATAGTTCCACCGCACTTAATCGGTATCTGAAAATTTTATTGTGCCTGTTCATCCTGTATATATACAACATTCATTATACCGTGTCTTTAGCAGCAACCAGATATATTTTTTACCTTTTGGTGAATAATACCATTTTGGGTTACGCCGACAGTTAGGGGCTTATCTCTGGATTTTCGAGAGCCACGGCCGACCGAGAGGTAAGCCATTCGTTAAAACAAAAAACGTCATTTTCGTTATAAACTCTTGCTTTAACCCAAGAGTTAGTCCTAACTCTTGGTGAATAATTTGGCCGTTACTGTTTTATAAATCAGATTGTGCAAGTTTGAAAAAAATAATAATCAATATTTTTTTGAAACTTTAATCAATTACAGTTTTATCCTTTGACTATTTTTCTATAGTAAGATAAAAATAAACACTATACGTAAAATCAATTAAATAAAGTACGAACAAAATGCCTTGTCTCAGATGCATATTCACATATTCACATCACATATATAACCTCCGGTATACACATTATATAAATGCATTTTATCCTGTGAGCGTAACCCACATATCGCCCTGACACGATCTACTTTTCCACTTTTTCCATGCCGTGGGCCATCAGCAGTTCGGTTTCTGTGTATGTGTGTGTGCTCTTAGTATAATATACTCGCACCCCCCCATCCCAATACGACCTATATACATAAAACATAGCGGCGCACATAGTTCGAGTGTGTATGCACATTTTTCATGTTCATGTTGCATACATTATAAAACGCATGACCGGCCGGCGGCATTGAGCGGGCAGTTTTGCATGCATATATAAATGCTTTGCACATTTTATGCTGAGCAATGCGCTTGCGTTTAAATATGTTGCCATTTCTGACTGTAATCGTTGTTCAAGTGCATTTTCAAAGGACATTGAGAACGATGGTGGAGCTCTGTGAAATAGCATTAATCCTTATTTTATGTGTGTATAGAATTATATGAATTATGCATGTATACATTATTTAAGTTTAGTTAACATTTGGCAAATGCAAATATTTGCCAAACAAATAAACCAAAAACTTTGATTCAGAAAGTCTGTAGTTATCAAAATATTCAAATTATATGTATAATATATATATTATAGATATAAATATACAATATACATAGCACAAACTAAATTTCCTAATATTTTTTGCTCAATTCGTATGCTTGCGTTTGGCGCCAGTGAGCCCATGCAGCAAACAACCTGTTGATTGTTGCATTTTCAATCAAACTCACTCGAGGAGAAACTCGTGCTCGCGCAATGCTCCCGCAGTGCAAGTGCCGAATTTACTATGGTGTTTGTATGTTTAATATATAATTGTATAACGCATATACATATATAAATGCATCATGCACAAACACAGCGTGCGTTCTCGCACCGCGCCCGCCTGCAGCACCACCCCATGCTGAGGGTGGTGGTGCGGTACGACTGCGCGGTGTAACGCAACGGGTGAGCCCACCAACAACGACGACGCAAGTTATACGAATTATTTGCGCGCGTTCTCTGCAAAGATCTGTTTGCAGATAAATAATTGTTTTCCAACCCCTTTTTTATGAGAGTGCGGGCACCCCATTTAAATTACTTAAAGTTGCCTTCAGCGAGCGCGCGATAGAGCTCGAGCGCTTGTTATAATAATTCCATAGTATAGTATATTTTACAGTGTATATATGTAGTATATTTTGAAGTAGTATATATACGAAATTTATGTACTGCGTATTTCGCGGAGTTGGATTGTTTGTTATGAAAAGAAAATTAATTTAGATAATCGCTTAATGATGTTTTAGCTGCTTTGTCTGCGTATGCCTGTTTGTCTGTGTATATGTGTGTATAATTGTGTTATATTCAAAATATATACTATATATATACAGCTCACGAGAGTACTATGTATTAGCTCCGGGCTCATAAATAAAATAACACTCCCGGATGACTAGCTATATAATTACGTAAACCGTTTAAATGTCTATTTATTCACTAAACCAAACACTCGAGAATTATATAAACGCAATTGTTTGCAATTGCGCGAAATCATTTCATTCAACTGTGCTACGTCATTATTGTTTATATTTGTATAGTTTACAGATTTATTTCTAATAAATATGAAGTATTTGTTTTAAGGTTTAATATCAATTCAACAATTTTGTGGTTCCAACAATATAACCATTTTTTTGTAATTAATGCTAATTGCATCAAAACAGAATAGTATATATATATATTTGGTAAAAGATCCAATAAAAGATTTTAATAGCGATAAATGACGCTTTCCAATTATTTATATTTATATTTTTTATTTTATATTTTATTTACATAGTTTTACTTTCAAATTGTTTTTTATTCGATTTTAGGTAGTTTTTATATCAAAAGACTTTCAAAATATAATGCCACCATCTTCTACAAAAATATACATTTACAATTGGTGCTCGAAGTTTTAAATATATTAGATAATCCAAAACACTAATATAGTTTTATATAATCACGATTAGCCGAATTTCCATTGGCCCAGTGTAGGACAATTGTATCATTTTGTCAATAGAAATTCTGTGAATCCAGAGACAACGCTAACTAATTAGTAATTACCTATAAAAAAATAGTAGTGTTACGTGTTTTTGCTTATTGAAAAGTAATAAATGTTTTTTGTAATCAAAGTACCATCTAGTACCTAACCTTTAAATTAATTGCTAAAATCACCACTGAATATTGTATTCCTATTGATAGAGCTGCACAACTTTTTTATATCTTGCCAAGCGATCTTATACCAATCCATAGTCCAAAAAAAAGAAGTATCTACATTTTTCAAGTATTTCTCCGGTTTTTAAGAAGGGGAACTTAGAATAGAACAAAAAAGATAACTAACTACATTCCGGTAAATTGAAGGTTTTACAGACAAGTCATGCAACTTAGTGGTAGCGAAATTATCTGCAGAAACTATTATTTAAATCAATAAGATTTATAATTTTAAAAAATAATACTAATTTGGTTATAAAACCTGTCCCATTATTGAACAAACTAGGAAGTAAAATATTCTTTTAAATCTGTATTTTTTATTAATTATTATCAGTACTTATTACACAAATATTTAAGTTCCTTTTGTTCCTTTTAGTATGAATTTAAAAAATAGTAAATATTCAAAAATGGGAATAAATGTACGATTTATTTTTTGTATACTTTTAAAAACAAGTTAAAAAAAATCAAAATTATATTCGATCATTTTTAAGTATGTATAATCATTCAATTAAGAAATTACATTTATTCATATACAATACAAAATAGTCCGTTTTACACTATTTTACCAAACCATTGCGTAATATATAAAAATCGTTAAAAAAAATGTTTTTACTGACCAAAAATTTGCATACAAAAAATGTTCACAAAAAAAACTCTAAAAACATTAATGAGCCGTCAGAAAACATATTTTACTTCCATAAAAAGTTGGTGTTTTAACTAGTAATCTAGTAATCTTATCATTCATATTTATTAGTGTGCAGATCAGTCTAGCAAGACACTTGACTAGTGAAAACATTCGACCAGTAGTACTTCTAGTATGACTAGAGGAACATGTCGTTAGTCTAGCTAGAGTAAGATTCCCTAAGCGATTAAAACTCTCAATATTGATACTTTAAATTTCTCGTAAAAGTTATTCCGTATTAAATAGCAATTGAAAGTGAAAGTTTCGCTTTTAATTGTCAAATTTTCGATAATTGAAAATAAGTTTCAATCAGAAAATAGGAGGTGAAACATAATATTTTTAATATTTAATAATATTTTTTTCCAAACGTATTAAGAAACATTGTTTGTGATCGATAAGAATTAGCAAAAAAAAGATGTTTTGCTTCAATTGTGTTACGGAATCGCTTAGTTTCAATAAATCCTGAGCAATTGATAATTTTACGATTAAAATGCCTTTCAATATTGAAAATTACAATTGCTTAGGGAATTTCACTCCTAGACTAGATACTCTTATATTATAGGTCAATCACAACCAACTGTACCTGGAATCATGTACGGCGTTGGACTGGGTGCGGGCAACCAATACGCTGAGCTTATTGACGGGTATAATCCATTCTGTGCGGTTCCTCCTCCTGCTCCTATAGCGGTCTGGCCGTTCATTGTGTTTCCTTGTTTCGTGCGGCTTTTCATTGTGCGCGATTATAAGGATTTTAGGCTCTTTCTCAAAAATATTTACTTTTCAAAATGTTTATACTTTTCCAATAATTATATTCCTTTTTTCACAAATATATTCGGTTTCACATTAACTGCTTTTTTGTCGATATCACGAACTATATTCCATTTTACATATTTCTTCTTTCTCACAAATTAAACTATATTTTTATAATATATTATTTTATATATTTTATTCTTTTTCACAAATAATATACTCTTAAACCAATTTTGTTTTCTTTCACGTTTCTAAAAATGGAAAGTGCCACCAAAACTGTAAAACGGTCGATTATAGGCAAAACACTAACACACTTATAGCCAAAAAAGGCACAAAATCACTAATATCACGGTGACACATATGCACACATACACAAAAACACTAACACACTTTTTCTAAGTACACCGCGTGCCGCGCACTTTTACGTACATATATACGAGTACAGTGTTTATTGCACACCAAAGTCGTTTGAGTGCATTTAATTTAATATGCAAATGTGCCCACAACTAAACAGCACAAAATAACAATAACATTATTAATATTCATTTTATAAATGCATTTCGGAAATGTGTGCTCGAACTACTGACATCACATATACATAATATACAGTATATATATATACAAATAGATATATTATAGATATAGATTATAAACGTAAACGCATGCACATATATTCGCTTGCACACGTTGCGGCTATATAATATGTACTGGCATTTATTATGCGCGCGATCGCGAGTTGTACAGAGAATGCACTTGAGAGTTTAAAACAAACGCAACGGAAAACACACGGTTTCTATGGAACGAGAAGCGTGCACCTAATCTTAAGCCAGAGACGCTGGTCTGGCACTCACATACACACTTTATTAATTACGTCGAATCCGGATGATGCGAACACACGCTGCTTATCATTGAAGAATAGTCTTTTAATGAAACGATCTGTGTGCTTCTGGGTAATTACATGTCGTTCGGAGAGAGTAGGTCTGTACGCGACTACTGAGTCAGGAAAACCAGACCGCACGATTACGCACGTGTGTGTGTGTGTGTGTGTGTGTGTGTGTGTGTGTTTGTGTGTGTGCTTGTGTGTGTGTTTGTCGACTGGCTGTATTGGTGTGACCGTGTAATAGCTTGCGCAGCGGCACGCAATCTTTTTCTTGTAATATTATTCTCTAGGCGCGTCGTCGTCTCCTAAGTGTGTCACTTGTTGCAACTGCAACTGCAATGAGAATGCATCAGACCGAGCGCAACGAGCAACACTTTAAGTATGCGCGATAGAGCAACAGCAGCTCGTTCCTCCGTATACGTGCGTATATTTATTATGAATAGTACACGTAATAAATTTGCTGAGTATTATTGCTCTGCGCACCTCTCTGATGATCTCGCAAGTTCTCCGCAGCTCAACAGGTAGGTATAGATCGATACACCTGTGTATATATGTGTGTGTGTGTGTGTTTGTGCAATGTTTACACGCGTTGCAGTTCATACGTTGTGCGAGCGCGGGCGTTCCAGTGCAGAAGCTCGATTAGCACATCGGTACAGTTCAAAAAATCACGCGGTCACGCGCACGTTTGTTGGTCAATTCACCGGAAAAGCGTTTGTGACGACACGAAAATAAAATAAAATTCACAATACAATTGCACACGTTGTCAGCGGAACTCGAAACAGCTCATTTAAACGTATAGAAATTGAGAATTCGATTATAAATGGCTTTAGATAATAAATATATCCAATGTTATGCAACAGATCGCGGTGCGCTCTGATTGAGAATATCTTAACTATCAGTCACAAGCACAAGCTCCTCTACAAAACAAATATTCTCTCTGAATTTGCACGTGTCTGCTCCAGCTTAAAATCACCTTTTCACTTTTTTACTTTTCCCGGCTTTTACTTACGAAACTTTCAATGAAAAATGTACCAAAAATATCGACCTCGATAGATTGATTCTACACGCTCTTTGGTAGACGTAAAGAAAATCGCGAGAGATTGTGCAATGATCGTGATCGTTCGAGTGAGAAAGACACGTTCTTTGCTGCGGCCGGCTTCAGCAAAAAGAAAATTACCGAATGCAACACGGCAAGATGAGGATCGCTAAGG
The DNA here is from genome assembly GCA_010015015.2 of Bolitophila cinerea. Taxonomy (NCBI): domain Eukaryota; kingdom Metazoa; phylum Arthropoda; class Insecta; order Diptera; family Mycetophilidae; genus Bolitophila; species Bolitophila cinerea. The sequence goes on along the minus strand of JAAAKO020008567.1, from coordinate 21,807 downwards.
AATGATCGCGCGGGGCGCTTGTGCGTGCGATCTACGGCTACGGGTATCGGCGGAGTGGCGGCGATCGCGATCGGTCTTATGTGTGCGGCATGCGAGCGCAACTACTTTTTTCAATATATGCCGCGGTGCACACAGAAATTGTGTATGTGTGTGTGTGCGAGCGAGTACGTTGCGATCGATGGTATATATATATATGTATTTGTATAATATATGTATATATGTAAAAGTGTATTTGTATATATATGTTTAATGAGTACCTACGTTATGTACATATATTTGAATATATGCCGAGTGCAGACCGCGAACCGACTATTTCTAGCGAGTCCGGACCGATAAGACACACCGAAAAACACACATACACACACGCATTTAAACACATACACACACACACCGACAGAGAAACAAAAACAAACTAACTGAAAAACAATTCGTCGAAGACGTCGACGACAACGACGACTGGTACGTACGTATGTATTGGTTATGCACACGCTCGCGCTCCACTGGTATTGAGCGTAAGTGTACTAAACGAATATATAATTATTTTTCCCGAGTACCCGAGTATTTTGTGTGTATATTGATGTATTGAAATTGCTGGGCCCGCTCGAGCGCCATAGAGCACACACATATCAGACACGCACACATGCTCATACACACACACACACACACACACACACACACACACACACAGAGCCAGAGATATAGAGCGAGACAGAGAATAATTATTATAGTCCGCGGGACGACACGGCCGCGCTTGCGGTGTATATTGATGAGCGATCGCGGGAAGTACATATACTTTGTATAGGTGTGCAAAAATATATGTATTCCGAATAGACTAGTCCGTGATATGTTTTAACAATTGATAACAAATACATTATAAAAAATGAGAATTAAAGGATTTGAATTTTATTAATGTAATCGTGTTCAGTGATCAGAGATCACAAACTAATACCTAAACATTAACCAATATATAACCTATAATTTTACAAATTGGCAATTATAAAAATGATCATCTCAAGATAGCAATGGTTAATGCAAAAAGTGGGGTTCCAACACCCCCTCCCCACTTTTTGCACCCGAACCGATACATTTTTAAAGATCATAAAACATAAATACCGTGCGATGCTTGAGAGAACGAGTAATGATCGAGAGATGCACTGCTGGATAGAGTGAGACAGATGTATTATATGAGTGAAAAGTGTTAAAGAAAACTTTTTTTTATTGTTAAATATATTAAATTATGAATTTTAAATAAATAATTTTGTATAATTATATCAAAATTTTATACAAAGCAAGCCGAAACCATAAACATAACTGAGAAAATAATTCGATGATAAAATTTGATTGAAAAGAGTTATCGAGAATATATGTAGCGTGTAAAATGAAACAAAATAAATAAAAGAGATAAAGGGAGAGAGATTGAGATAGAGATAGAGTAATATGTGTTTTTTTTAGCCTAAGCAAAAAACAAAGCAATAAGTAAGATTCATACATTGCTTTAAGAAATATAATAATATTATTTATATGTATATTAAAAAATTTAAACATAAAAAAATTAATAAATTTTAACAAATATTCAATAATAAAATAATATAACACTTCTTTTGGACAGGTCTAAAGCAAAGAATACAACGTAAGCTATATACTCGGTAATTTAGTAGCAACGAGAATAATACGTTGTTTGTCTTATTCATGTGGCATACTCCAATCACCGCAATATTATGGGTGTGTGGTGTGTTCATGACGACACGTGAGTGTAATGCATATAGGGTGGATCAGCGCGTTACGTTTACCATGTATATGTACACGGTCTGCCAATAAGCAACCTAAAGCGACTTTAAAGCGACTTTAAATTGACTTTAAATTGACTTTAAATTGACTTTTAATTCGCAAATTGTTTGCCAAAGAGATTTGTGTACGTAATAAAAAAAATATCAAAAAACTTTTTTTCTATCATTTTTTTATTTTTTTTTTATTTCTAATTTCTGGAACATTTTCAGAGTTCAAAGATTTATTTTTAGTCGACCCGATGATTTCAGATTGTCATGGCTTGGTAAGTACCTAAGTTAACTTTTGAGGTAAGAAGCTTTGTAAAAATCATCAGCCCGATACCGCCGGATTTTTTGACCAATATTTTTTTTCATGTTCGCCGAGAGGGTTTTTTTTGCAGGTGAGCTTTTCATATATTCATAGTCATATTTTATAGATATATAAAACGCTGATTAGACATTACAAATTTACACATTACAATACAATATATCAATTTTTTAACTGCTTAAAAAGCTCTTTAAAGCTAGGTTTTTATTGTAAAACACTGCTGTCAGCATAATTTAGTGCAAACATGCTGGGAATCTCAAACGATACACAGAGACAAAACGTAAGCAAACTTATTTTCTCCCAGCATAATATTTAAAAATATTTGGAAATATTTGTATTGAATATTAAATGGACTTATCAAGTTTTTAGAGAGTGTTATTCTTATTGCAGGAGAACTTTTTGATTAAATTTTGGTCTAGCACCACAGAATATATTATAGATAAAAATAACAGCACATATCGAAATCAAAAAATACTAAATTGGAAGTGATAATCCTTTTCATATACTTTGAAAAATGTTTAACCAAGTCACTGGTGGATCCCGGGGGTTGCATGGGGACATGTCTCAACCTGAAAAATGTTATTAATTATAAATATTACATAAACCATGTATTACTTTTTTATTTTGTATAATAATTGTATTTCTTCGTATATGGTTATGAGTATATCAAAATCTTCAAAAATCTTCTTCAAGTGCCGACTGTACTCGGTGCAAATTCCGTCTCTGATCTATACATAATTTTAAATTTTGTCTCTATAGAAAATTTTTTTTAAAAAAAAAGTTTGCACTGTAATTAAAATAAATTCCAGAAAACATCCAAGCTGTATCAGGCTAACGAAAATGAGAAATATACAGCCAGAAGTGAAATAAGAGCTAAAAATGCCCTATGTTGCAAAATATTCAGGCATTGCTGTTGTTTAGATTGGTTGGCTTATTAAGGTTTTTTTTGGATTTTTTGAACTTATTTAGGTTTTTTGTATTAAGGACCTTTAACACCTAAATAAAAGACTTGCTATGGGGAGTTTTTTTAAGATTCTTTGGTAAAAAACACGCAAACGGCGCATATGGTTATAAAACAAAAAAAATATATTTCCGAATTTTGTAATCCAGAATTTTGAAAATGCAGAATTTTGTAAAATATAGAAAAAAAATAATTAAAAACTAAATTTTGTTAAAATAGAATTTAAATAATTCAAATAGTTTTTTATTCAGACCCATATTAGGCCAAAAAACCTGAATAAGCTCAGCTTGAATAGATGCTGAATAAGCTTTTATTAAGTTCCTTATTATACAAACGATCCTAGATAACGGCAGAGCTTGAATACTTTGCCAAATAGGGAGTTTTTCCGCCCTTATTCTACTTCTGGCTGAATAATTTTTCTTTCCTTAAGCCTTATAAATATTGAATATTTCTTAGAATTTCCTTTCATATCATTATTTTTTTTTAGTAAACATTTATTTAAATAATATTTATTTAATTTATCTTTTTACTACATATTTTACGTTTACTTATTTTTAGTGCAAATTTTCGAATTTTTATATTATAAATCATTTCGTTTCCTCCGTCTAGGCCTTTAAGTTTTTCTCGTATGACCAAAAAACAATACTAAATAAAAATCATCATCATATATTACAACGTTTTAATTAGGATCAATATAATTATAATACAAGTACAAATACAAGTAAATCGAGGTAACACACAAAATGTATAAATAGACGAATAAAAGGCTACAAATTACGCGACAGACCATAAAATTATGATTGTGCATTAGTGCGACCATCGAATCGGAAAATGTTGCAGAACTGCGCGGTACTGTGAAAACTCAATTTTCATTCACATCATTTCCATACATAGCAAATTATATATTCTTTATACCTACACACATATTTTGCATATACTTGTACATTGTACAATGTATACGATATGAATTGTAATATACGAATGTACGAATGTACGGTGTGTTTTATTATATCAATTTGGCATTCAGAATACTATTTTACAGAGTTTGGCTGGCATAAATGGTATATCGCAGAGAGAAACAATTAAATATTTCGTTTTTGCAGCTTATGCAATTATGTTTTAGCTGTCTTTGAATGGAAAATGCATACTATACACTAATTTGGATATCTATTTAGCCGGAACAAAAATTTATAGATTTTATGTATGATTATTTTTTTTTGTATTATGTAAATATCATAATGTATACACTTTATATATATATATATATATATTTTAAAAATAAATTCATCATTCTTAATTTTAGTTTAAGCCATTTTCTGCTTTCTCCTGTTTAATTAAACATAAATATTAACATTTTGTGTAATTTATGTACGCACACCTTTTGTCAACCAAACATGCGAACGTATAATCTGTTGAACGCAACCAACGCACAGCTTGCGTCGCGCTCGTAAATCTTAAAATCCCCTAATTAAATCTCCATTTGTCTGGAAGCGCTTTTCGCTTATGTAAAGATCACGACAGAAATCAATAGAATAGAATGTACCTTTCATTTTAAGCCTTTATGTATTATTTAGTTATGTGTATCTCTTATGTAATGCAGTAATACTTTCCCCATGAGGCTCAGAATCGTAGTTATTTTAAATCTCAACAACAATAAAACAAAAACTGTAAATTAAATCTATATAATCTATATATCAACATCCACGAAACGAATACCAATTGAATTACGCTCACGCGCAGCGTAGTTTTTCTTTTCTCTAACTTCATAAAATAAATTATGTGAAAAGTATTTGGAAATCCATTGCAAACGCCTCAACGGTGCAAACTGCAATAAAAACCTTCCACTTGACCCAATTAGTTTGCAGTAATTTACAAACAATAAAAAAACACACAAACACACACAAATATACACACAGGGAAAGGGAGAGAGAGAGAGAGTGTAGCACAAGTCCAACACGATAAAGTTTCGCTTCCGCCAAATCCATTAAATACTGTAAAATATACGGCGAACAATTTGAGTCTGGCAAACTGAAGTAATTAAAAAGTTTCGTCGATACACAATGAGCGGATGGTTCGCAAGGGGTAGGGAAACCGCACTGGTGGTCGGTCGTAGGTAAACTTGCTGCGCCTCACTCAGGTCGACGGCAATTTCATTTAGTTTCCGTAAGGGCGTTTTGTTGTACCCTAAAGCAAAATAAATTATAAAAAAACAAAACTCCGATCTCTCTAATTGGATGTTATTTTTTTATTAAATCACCATTTTCTCACGGATAATATGTTCGGATGTGTTTAGGTGTACGTAGAGTACTGATGCAGCCAGACGAGCTTGAGAATCTTGTTGGCTAATGTCATGAGCCCACTCTACACGTCCCCAGTGCTTGATTTGAAACTCTTCTTCGAGCCTAGACAATCGCACAGCATCTTCAACGGTAATATATCGATCGATGCATGCAAATGCTAACACAAGAGATTTCAGCACATCTACAGCAAACACAAAACCTAGAAACGTTCCGATTTAATTATTCCTTTAATTCAATAATAATATCAAGTATATCAATTACCATGCATTGCAGTCACATCATAGGAATACAGATGCTTTGTGACCATCATCTTTGTGCCAGGATGCACGCTAGGCGGAACAATGTCACGATTCTTTTTCAACTCTGTGCCGTAACGCTCGTTAAACCACTTAATAACGGGATCCCATTCGGCACACTGCATTTTGTAAAGTTCATCGTCTTCCTAATACACAATTCTCTGTAATACAAAGAAAATCTTCTTCTTGAGTTTTAAACTTACGCCTGTGTGGAATAGAACAGTGTCAGTTGGCAGGAAATTCAGGATATAGTTGACAATGTCTTCTTTACTCAATCTAGCTGGGTTGTCGATTGCGGTGTTACACAAGGAAGTCTATAAATAGCTGAATAAATACTATTATGATATAGCATAAGTTTTCTACTTACCATGTGCATTACAGAGCGCTCTATTTTATCTTGCTGTGAATCCCATTCCGTGGCAACGGCAATGGCAAGGGCTTCACTTTTAACCACAAATGGCTTGGCATTTGGTGTCCTCAATTTGTGATTGTCCAATGTAACTTCAAATGTTCCGTCACCATTTGAAAGTACGCCGGTCTTCTTGTAAAACCGCTTTGGAGCAGTCACTGTGTAAAAAATACGTAAAACAGTGTTATCTAACACACTGGAATTTGTCGCATACAAAATGTGCTATTATTTACCATAGAACCGAGATGGGGCGTTGACAATGTAAGTGTTTAACTTAAATTGCCTAACGACTGAAGTGGCCAGAGATTTAAACATTGTTTTATTTATCGGCGATTACTATTCCTGTAAAAATCTCTCGATAAAAAATATTTATTTATGTTTTTCAAAATACAGATTATTTTGTTCGCTCTATTGTGTGGTTATGTTTGAGTTTGCATTGTACTGTCAGATTTAATTGACATTGACAGATTTGAATAGGCTTTTTTGTCGGTTGTGCAGTTTGGGTATACACAGTTGCAAATTTTAGGACATATGATAATTTAAATTTCTGTGAGATGATTATAGCATTTTTGATGGCAGCATGAAATAGACTGCATAACATTTTGAGTATACAAAAACATTTACATGTGCTGCAAAAGAGCAGCTCTCATTTTTCTAACAAAAACAATAAGCGAAGAAGGAGAGATTAAAAAGATTTTGGGAGAATTTTTGAAGGTCTATTTTGCCTGTCACCTTTTTGATGGTTACTTTTTTATCACGGACAGCAAAAATAATGTATATAATAATAATGTAAACTACAAAATAGCTCTAAATAATCATCATAGTAACCAAGCTATTTATCGCGATTACGAGTAGAGTAATTCGTTGCTGAACGATATCGTTTTCAAATAAAAAAAACATGTTCTGTTATTATCTTTTATAAACGTAATCTAAAATAACTATAAAAATACAATTGAAAAATTGTTTTAAAAACAAAAAAATTGCATTCAATTTACGGCAGATATGCATCGAAAGGCTTAAAGAGAAGTGGGCGCTATGTTACATACATATTTACCAAATTAACTATTTATTTTTCTTGCAGTCATAATTCATAATCCAAATAATATAATAATAATTAACCCTCGTAATAACCAAAGAATATCTGTAATAACAACTAACTATCGGAATACCACTCCACAAGGCCTATAAACAAACGAAACAAACCAAACACACGTGCTACCAACTTCAAGTCGCACGATAGACAAATGCCAAACCGACCGCGAACCAAACTTCATTATTCATTCTTTTCGTTATCCGTGCAGTTTACCGACTGATGTCGATAGCCATTTTTGTTTTACCTAAAAACTCAAAAGTAGAAAAATCTGAATCCTAGGTGTTTTTCCGAAGAATTTCATTAATTTATTATTTAGAATGGGTGTCGAAGATGAAGTTCTACACGTACAAAAGAAGCTGGCCAAGATGTCATCTTCCGAAGACGCGGTAAGTTTATTTTGCACTATGTTTGGGGCTAATAATTTACCGTGCGATGGTGGCGCAAACGCTTTGTCAGGTGCGTCCGTTTGAAATCACGTTGAACCCGGCGACCAGCCGGTAGACTATATCCGTGACACGAAAAATATTACAAGAAATCACCTACAGAATTCGAGTTTGCAAATAAATCGTTTGTTTGTTCTGTGTTGGGACTGAAATTTACATAACCTTGTTTTTTTAAGGCTTTTTAAATAAAATAAACTTTTTTTTCTGTAGGGCCAAGAACAAGCGCTCGACCTTTTGCGTTCCCTGCAAACTTTAAATATTGACCTGGAAATCCTTACCAAAACCCGTATCGGCATGACAGTAAACGAATTCCGAAAGTGTAGCAAAGACGACGAAGCCATTTCCCTGGCAAAGACTCTCATCAAGAATTGGAAGAAATTTTTGGCCTCAACACCATCGTCCAAAGAATCGTCAACTAACAGTAGCTCAAAGTCAAGCAGCAAATCTTCATCATCGAGCCACAGCAAAAAGACTGACTCCAAGAAGGACGACAAGGATCGGAACAGTAACAAGTCTCAATCCAGTTTCCCGACTTCACTAAACACTATGACCGATGCGGTTCGCATTAAATGCCGTGAAATGCTCGCTGTCTCCCTTACTATCGAGAGTGGCCATCCAGAGGGCTGCGCTACACCTGAAGAACTCGCCGAAGAGCTAGAGGAAAGTATTTACTTGGAGTTCAAGAATACCGACATGCGCTACAAGAATCGTGTGCGCTCTCGAGTGGCCAATCTGAAGGACTCCAAAAATCCTACACTGCGCACAAATTTTATATCCGGTGCGATTACGTCACAGCAACTGGCCAAGATGACACCCGAGGAGATGGCCAGCGATGAAATGCGAAAGCTGCGTGACAAATTCGTAAAGGAGGCCATCAATGATGCCCAGTTGGCCATTGCTCAGGGAACTCAGACGGATCTGCTGAAATGCGGTCGATGCCGAGGACGCAATTGTACTTACAATCAAATCCAAACACGAAGTGCTGACGAACCGATGACCACATTCGTGCTGTGCAATGGGTGCGGTAATCGTTGGAAGTTTTGCTAAGAGCCATTGGCCGCCAGAACCTCAGCCAGAGAGTTTGATTGTGTCCGGCTTTCTTTACAAAGTGTTCACCTTAAATTTATTGTGTAAGCGTGATTTTTTTCTTTTGGTTGACACATAAGGAGCTCTATCTTATAGCCAGTTATACGTGGTTAGTTAGGACAATTTTCATAAATGCAACCGTAATGTATGCTTTTAAACTGTTTTTATTTCTAATTAAATTGTTTTCCTACAATTGTGACGCAAATAAATACCACCATATCTTGAAGAAGATAAAAAACGAATTTAAACGGTTTGCGTGTCAATTTATTTATGTGGTTTGTGGTTTGCTTGTGACACACTTGAAGTGCCTTGTTTCGTTGTAATGTATGTGGAATTTATCTGCATGAATACGTTGTAATGTAATTTTGTGTTTTATTTTCACAAATGAAGTAATGGGAAAAAGAGATTAAAGATAAAATAGGAACAAATAATATAGCTAACTTTTCTCAGCTCATCAAAAAAGGATGAGATAATCTGCCGAGCTCTGATAATAACATTTGAATCTGGATATAAAAGACAACTTCACACTTTTAAAGCTGATCCTTCACGTATGACATACTCTATCTTACATTTCAAAAGCTCTAGGGCGTGTATATATCTGATGTAATTGGTGTACACGGTTTCCATGCAAAACGATACTTGCAATCCGTTAAACTCAAATGATGAGACAAGAACTTTTTTAATTAGGAAATAGAGAAGCAGGAATTTTGGTGATTCCAAATAATAGAATTACTATATAATGAAAATTGGTAAGGGCGCTATAAGAATACTAACGAACGTTTTAATTTTTAATTATCATTACAAGACTCGTGTAACTCCCCATGTCTAACAAATCTCCGTTTTAATTTTTAACTTTTAAATATTTATATATTTAATTACAGTAGAATATTACTTTTAACTTATATAAAGAAACAAAATCTTTTTATAGCCTGTTAAAAACGGTCCGAAAATGGACCGTCCGTTTAAAAAAACGGTCTTTTTATAAGAAATAAGATTTAAATGAGTTACAGTTTTTTTTTAAATATTTGAATCCACAAGATAATTTTTATTAAAAAAAGCATTTCGATATTTTGTTTTGGAAAAAGACTGTAATATAGAAAAGTACAGATAGAGTAAATAAAATGTCGGTTAATAATACAAAAACTATCCGAGAAAAAGACTGTCTTATATTAGTTGAATAAGTGTGTCCAATTTTGGTTTTAATTCTTCGAGCAGCAATAGGCATCAGTTAGATTTTTCGGGCCGAACCTTTTTTCAGACCGGCTCGGTATTTCGGTCTGGACATGTTTTCCGGTTAACCGGTTTTTATTATCACGGTTAACCGGTCCCAAGAATTTTGAATTTTGACAGCAGTAGAATGTACCTTTGAAAAACGACAATTTTAGCTTGCGGAAATACAAATATTAGGATGAAAAAGACCAAATTTTTGACAAATATATCAGAAAAAAATGTTAGAGGAGTAAATAAAATAGTGAGCGTGATATCAAATAAAATATTAATTAATTAAAAGAGGGGGAGAAAACAGGTGATTTTTGGTAATGCCAAATAATTGGATTTTATATATATTCCCAATAAAAATTATTCATTTCGGGATCTTCTGATGAAGTTCAAATTATGATTCAATTCATCTTGTTTCTTCTCCTTAATTTCTTTTCGACAAAAAAATGTTGGTGGTGGCTTTACCTTTCATTTGTTACCAAATACGGCTCACGCCTTAAAATTGTCTTATACAGACATTTTTAAAATTTTCAAATTTGACCCCCAAGAAAATAACATTTCTTTACAATAGGTATTTTGATTGTTTTTTTTTTGTTTATGCTTTATTTTTGCCGAAGGGCGATCCTCTCTAAAATAGATTTTCTACTATCCTTATTCTAAAACTGTGGTAGCTTTGACGTAATGTTCGTTACGTCAGACGCCAGAGGGCAAGAGTTCAAACCCAAGAAGTAGTATGGGCATGAAAATGTTTGATTTCTACTAAGGGTCTTATACTCAATTTATTCTGCCATTTATTTGTATAAATATTATAACTACTAAAATAAATCATGCAACTCTAACCATTTAATCTTATCTAACCTCTGTAATATATATTTTTCAATATGTGTGTTAAAGTGGTGTCAAACAAAACGTTTCTGAAGAGAATATTAAAAACAATGATTGATATTTAGAATTTAGAATTTTTAAAAATGAGGTATTTAGAATTGGTGGTTTTAAAAATTCTTAAAATACGTGATTGTAATAAGTTTTAATAATGCATGTAATTGATTGTCGAGTATATTCAATTCAATTTTTAACTATTTTCCTAACCATTAAAATTTACCATAAATATAGAACCATTAAAAATAAAGGGTGTTGCTTCTACACGGTGCATTACCGTGTGCCAAAATTATATTTTATACTAAAAACTTCAATTTGAAATATTTCAAAACTCACTTTTAGTTTTACCGTCATTAGTGCTTCTAAATTGATTCTGATCTAACTATACATTTCTTGACACGCAGCCTGTGTAATTTTCAATATATATTTTATTATCGCTTTTAATTGTATCATTTATTTAATTACACTTTTTTATTTTATATAATTATACTTTACATGTGATTTTATTAGTAATTATATGTATTGTACCCAATACAATCTTTAGTTCCTGCAATTCTAATTTTATTGAGATTTTTCCATTCTTCGTTAGAAAAACTATTACCTTCTCTTTATCAAGAGTATTTGCCATTAAAATAAATACATATATTTTTAGTTCAAGATCAGATTATTTATTTATAAAGGTAATATTATAATTATTTGTTATACTATACAAATTCAAGTATAATATATCGATTTTTGTAATGTAATTAATTGTTTTCTACTTTTATTACTGAGTAGTATAAAATCTATATGAAGCAAACTTTTGAATAATCCATTTAACCATCCATTTACATTTTTTTTAATTTAAAATAAATATCGAGCTTGCGCGAGCAGAGAACTATATAGCATTAAATGAAATTGTGTTTTAAGTATATTCTAATGTTTTTTTAATAATTGGTAATTAAAGAAAAACAACATCATGTGTACGTTCATTCCAATTTTTATTTCAGATTTTTTTTTACAACAGTAACGTTTTTTATAACCTCCTTTTCAAAACTAAATTTATCACATTTGTCTGGTATTTTTTGTTTGAGATTAAACAATGTTCAGTGGTGTCGATGGGATACCAGCCCAAAATACTTGGCCGCTCTTAACGACAGAAACTTTAATGATGACATTTTTTGCCGCTTGCTTTGGTGCGGTCCATAAAACCTTCACTGATTTCTGACCTTCTTTCAATAGCCTGTGGGTGCCAGCAATCTGAATTTTTTTTAAAAAAATTATTAGTTTTATGTTGAAATTTGTATTATTAAAACAATATCAAAATAAAAGCCGAATCATGATATAATAAATAAATCCCATGATATTTTAAATTGGGTATAGCTTTGTGATTTTGCATTATCTCAAAACATGTCAGAGATCCACAAAGCTTTATGAAAAAAATAATGGAAGAGTAGAAAATCTGATTTTACTAAGTTTTAGGTCCTCAGAATAAATCTGGAGCATGAGAGATGAAATTTCAAAGAAAAACTAAATGTAAAATAAAATAAAGACACATAAAGCTTTACCAAAAAGTGGAGGATAGATCTTTTAAGCAGATCCCCAAAAAAATAATGATTACATAGTCATTTATTGCAGATCCATAACGACGGACAAGTCAGGGTAAAAGTTAACAGCCGAGATTAAATAACGTATTTAGAGAATTTTATAGTAATATATAATGGTATATACCACTTTGAATTTACAAAACAGCACGTTGCCTTGATGCGGATTCCAGCCCATCCCAGCCTACACCATTAAAGATCCGAAATAATTCAATATAGTATTATGAGAATGCTTTTATAATAATCTATTGTTAAATGATAAATTATAATAATTAAATGCAGTTATTAACTTAAAGTTATATTAATTAACATGCACGCACTATATACCACCATAAGCAATGAACATGCGATAATTTCGGAAGTGAAAGGCCTATAAATTCTATATACTTCTATATATGGCTAAAATACAAGTATACCGAATGTAATAATAAACAATCATATAATTATTCTCAAGGCCAAGACGTGTAGCATTAGATGAACGTACCATCAATAAAATGGCAAAGTTAACAGACAATGCAAACCAACAAAAAACGAAAAAGTATTATTGTGTGTGCTGTGTGGAGTCACCTTGAACAAGACTATTGACTTGGCCAGAACACACACTCGCGGAACGCTTTTTTTGGTCGATCTTGCGAATTAGATAATCTATTATATTATATTAACATAAAAACATAAATACTTACTCCGCTCTTGCAGTCAAGTTGTTGGGCGATATTTTCGGAAACGGTCGGAATTGTGATCTTGCCGAATGGTTTGTCATTGAGACGACCCTGCACAAGGAATCCCTTGATCTTGTCATCGTTTGTTGTGCTTTTGATCTCCACCTCAATCGTTTCACCTTGCTTGACCTCCGTTTTCGCTATGGAAATGGTGAATGGTGATGTTGCAAGGGACTGCGATGAGACACCATGATCGGGAATCAATGATTGACAACTGCAATCTGGGGATCCTGTAGACGCACTCCAGACGGGTGCGGCTAATACCGCCAAAACAAGGACAAATCGAAGAGCCATTTTATCTGTAAAATAATAATTACATATATATATCTAAATTTATGAAAATTAGGTATAAGACATTTGTTATATGTTTAAACAAGATGTGGTTCAGGACTAGATTAGTATACTTGGGTCCACTAATAAAAATACTTACTATATTTAAAAATTACTCCTTTAAAAATTTAAATTGATTTTTGGTCAAATAATTATTTATAAAAAATTATTGTCTCACATATCATCATTTTAATGTTTTTAAACATTTGCTTATAAAACAGGAATATGAATTTAGTGGTCTTTGAACAGGAATTTATGCAGGAATGTACTATTATTAATAAAGATACGAACGTATGGCAGGTAAATATGACTGCATAAATGGCGTTTAAATCCAAAAAATCTACACAAAATGATAACAGGAATCAAAACTGAATATTTTGGCGTTATCTGTTTTTTTTTAAAGCGTTTCCGCTTGTATATAATGATGCATTTATTAAAAAAAAATCTATTATATTATTTTTAAAATAGATTCATTCGAAATTAAACCCCCCGAAAGGATGATACACATTTGACCCACCATAAAAATACACAAATACAAAAACCAAATTACTCACAAGTAAAATATAAGGAGACATGAGAAAAAGGTTCTTCGGTATCATTTAGGGATTTTGTGTTTATTCATTTTTTAAGAATTTTGATTTTTTTTTTCGGATTTCAAGCCCAAACCGTAAAACTACATGAATTTCAATAATATGGCATAGCCATCACTTGAAGCTATATTTAAACATTATAGATCTTAATATATTGTATTTATATTATATTACTTTTAGGGGTGTTTAAGTTTGTATAAAAATTTAAAAAAATAATAAAACAAATAATAGGATCGAATAAATGTTTTTTTTTAAATAACTGTATCATTAGATTTTCCCTCTAAAAAACCGTTTCCGATTTTTTAACCCTTTATAAGCTCCTACATACTCTTAGAACCAAAGAATAATAATTTGTGCATAAAATCTAATAATGCAGTATTTAAAAAAAAAAATAATAAAACAAATAATAAAAACAAAATAATAAAACAAATAACAGGATTGAATAAATGTTTTTTTTAAATAACTACATCAATAGATTTTCCCACTAAAAAAACGTTTCCGATTTTTTAACCCCTTTTTTAGCTCCTAAAGGGTCCCCAAGGAATAATAATTTGGGCGTAAAATATAATAATGCAGTATTTAAAAAAAAAAACAATTTTTGCATTGTAGCCTTTTCGCCATTTACCATTTTTTTAATGGGGTTCCCAGACGACATGTTATTGGAAGTGGAGTAATTTTATTTTTAAATTGTATCAGCATTCTCGTAGACTAATTTCTGGGAAATTTTACTTTTTAATTAAATGCCTAATTAGTCCTACGATTAAATACTAGCTATAACATCATTTTTTTTTTTTTAAATGTATAGAAAAATTTAACCTTTGTGGCCAAAGGTTAACCATAAATAAAAAATTAAAAAAATATATTTAAAAATGTTTAAGGGGTTTACCATTTGATCAGTGATAACTACAGTCATGCAGGCAAAATTAAATTGCAAGCTAAAAATTAAAAACATAATGGCATGCACTATACAAATTAATTACATTATTTAAAATGTATATTAATTTTTTAAATAGTTTTAAAAAAATGATTTACTTTTTCTTATATTTCTCCATTTCAAATAAAACTAATATTTACCTTAAAACAGTATATAGTATATGCATATAAATTGAATATGGCGTTTTGTCAAATCAGAGCCCTTACTAAAAATGTAACTCGAATCTTTTATTTTATTTACATTTTTATACCTTTCTATAAAAATAAAAAAAATAAATAGAAAACAAATCTATAATGCCTCCAAAAAAATGGAAAACCAAGAAATTCTCTTAAACGGAGTTCAGCGACAGTTTGTAGAGAATGTGCGAAGCAGATTTGGGGCGGTATCGCCCTCTGCTTAAAACCCTAGGTAAATATTAAATGTAAAGCTAATTAAATAATCATTCTTAAAACCTTCTATTTGTTTATGTTTATTTTCAAATAAATTATAGTTGAATAAAACTGGCAAATATATGTTAAAAAGCGCCTTTGAATGAATAAATTGTACAAATAAATAACACCATTAATCATTATCATTTACAATCGTAATGTCACATACCACGAGTGTGATTACATCTATAATATATATGTATATATATATTATATTCATTATACGAGTACATATACTACACATAATATATAGTGAATGCCTCGGATATGATATCGCAAAACATGAGATTAACATAAACCAGTTCCTTGTATTAGGGCATTTTTCTCGTCCAAGTACAACCGCTTTTTTAGTGAATTACCATATATACACATACTCTAATGCTATAATGTTTATATATCGCCTATACATATGTATATATTATGCACCTGGTATATGCAGATGCTATATTGAATATATACAACACAAGTGTGTCTAATTGACCATTACTCTCGCAAAAAAATTACTTAAACGGTCATCCACTTCTATATATTTAAATTGTTATTAAATAATTCAAGTCTAATAAAAACAAATCATCGTATTTGATTTATTCAACAAACAATAAATTAAATGAAGGTTAAGAGAAAAACAAATAAAAACCTGTGCATATTTAACCACTAAAAAAACAAAAAAGATCTTTTGGGATTGTGTAACTTTAAAATGACAGAAGAAAAGAGCATCATACAAGATTAATGGTTCCATTTCAAAAATTGACAAAACAGCCTTTTACGTCTGTTTGTTTATAATATATCCATAAATAATCATGTGTGTAAACAAAATAATATTTAATTTATGTAGGTACTTTATAGGCGCATATATGTGGGCAAAATTGGCATTTATTCAAATTGAGCAATAATATATGCCGTAATTTTACACGGTCAACTGTTATCCATTCACATTAGGATAAATTGTCGTGGATTATTTGTCTTTAAAAGGTGTGCGCGCACGCGTACGTGTGTGTTTATTGATGTATTGCTTTAATATACATTTTATTATATACATAAAATGTGGTAAGTTATATTGTGCAACATAATAGAGGTATATATGATAATGAGTTCCTCGATTTAGTTACGCTTTAACAAATTGCATATATCGTTTTATAGGTGTCTTGGAATAAACCGGTATTTTGGGTTTTTATACTGATACCCAGACAGACCTTATCGCATTGGTCGATTATTCAATAACAAGTTAATTTTTTTATTTGTATGATATTATAATTGTGATGTTGAATAGTGCAACGAAAATATTATAAATATAAAAAAATATACCGGGTGCAACATTTGAGCAAATGTTTCGAAAAATAGAGTCGTATTAAAATATGTCTTGATGAAAAGTTAATAATTTTGCTAAAAATAAATCATTACTATACCTTTTTGGGTGAAAAGGGAGTACATTTTAAAGCTTAAAGGGAAACATCCATTTTTAATATAGAATTATGTTCTGACAAAACAAAATATGGGAGTTTCTATTTAAATATGTTCCATTTTTTGTTTAGACGGGAGTGTTGATATACCCCCGTCCAACTACCTTAAGTTATAATGGCCATTTGGAAAGAATTACCTTAATTACATCTTAGGACATTTTTTAGCACGACTCTTAATTTTCGGGATTTTTCGATGTGTTCCACATATTTTATTTTTCTTTTCTTTTTTTTTTTGATTAAACATACGAGACACAAATCTTTTAAATGAAATAAAAAACACAAAATGTAAATACAACAATATAGAAAATCTTGATCACTCACACAATAACTTAAAGTTAAACAATACAAGAAAAATTACTTTTATTCGAGTCGAGTTAGCAATATTATATAGAGAATAAATGCAAATATCTAAAGCACTAATAATTTTAAAAAGTATAGTAAAAACAAACAAAACAACAAAGAAACTATATACAATATACATAATATACTCATACCACTTGAAAAAAATACTAATTGTTTTAAAATAATGGTTTTAACAAGAATTTCACACCGAATATATCTAACAATAATGTTTTTTTATTATTAAAATATAAACTTTATACACACATATAATTATACACTTTCGTTTACCTGGTTTTGAGTTAGTTTGATCCACCTTTCAGACCGAAGCTATAAACGTTCACTGATGCAGATGTTCTGCTAACATTCGCTTTTCAGCAAGCGATTAACGTCTGCGGCGGTGGAGTGCTGGTGGGGCGAGTCCGTCTCAATTCTCGCAGTGTGATTGAGGAGAAAATATCACCTGCATCGGCTGGGTTGCACGCGGTCGGCTTGCCACCGTGTTTTTATCGTGGTGATTGTATCTAATGAGTGAGAAAAATAAAGAGAGGTGTATTGGAGTTCACACAATATTGAATAGTTTGCAAAAGAGGGTTTAGTTGAATGTTCTGTTCTGAATTCAAGTACCTAAAGATACACTGACAATAGAACGATTTCAGAAATGCATAATTAATATAATAACATGCATTAGTGGCAGGTGCTTTTCACCACCTTCTCCGTACCAACACAAAACATTTTTTTTTGTGAATATCATCTTAATTTTTTTTTCTTTTAAATTGTTCTTATATAAGGCATAAAATAAATCGCTCTAAAAAAATGTGCTCATAAAAAATGAAGGTGCTACAAAAATAAAATAATGTGCACCTTAAAATAACAGTGTTCACCGAGAAAAAAACATGTTCCAAAAACATAAATGACCAACCAGAAAGTATAACCTGACCAAATTAAATAGCTTTTGCTCTTTTATAATTATCACGCTTGCGTGCGCACCGTTTTTGTTTAGGTGCACACTTAGTAAGAGCAAATTTTTATACAATTAAGAGCACATTTTTGAATTTTGAGGTAAACAAAAAATATTTTTTTGGTGGTAGATTTTCAATTATTTGGTAGACAATATTGAATTATACGGAGTAAGCTAAATTTGATGCCTTATCTAATTAGCTTCTATGACGTTTCAGTAATTCATAAAATACTCACATTATTAGTAGAATACATTATGATTTAGAGATAGATATAGCATCCGTGTATACTATCACAAAGATTCTTCACCATCTGATAAACAGGCGGTTCTGGTCACTTTCACTGTGAACAAGCCAAAATATCTAGCTATATGCTGAGATCAAAGGATGCAGAATCTAAAATATATCTCTCAAATCAATCAATGTCCCGTAATTCGAAACGTGGAGCTAAGTGAATATTTATTATCGTTCATAATACATACATAAAAATAAAAACATTAAAATTAAAATTAAAAATACGTATAATTTTATTATTTAAAGAGAACAAAAAAAACAGTGAAAAATTAAAAATATAGGTTTAACCATACTAAAAACTCGTAAACGCTACTAAATCGCCGTCTGTTTCAAAATTTAGGAGGTTTAATCTGGTTCATGTTAAATTTTTTTTTGTGAAGTTTACGGACTTTAGTCACCGACCTCTTGTTCTAAATTCGATAAACCTGGTTCTTAATTAAACCAGATTTGAAACCGGGTAAAAATACGGGCGTTGTATATATATGTTACATAAAGCCAGGATAAAAATGTAAATATATATTTAGTATTTATATATTTAAAACATGCCTTTAAGGGTACCTAAATAAAGCTGATCAAATTTCCAATCAAATAAGACCCACGTGATTTTGCCTATTTTGCATATTGTAATATTTTCAATGCATTTTTATAGGTTAGATCATTTATGCATATTTTCATGATATTTTCCTATTTTACCTATATTTTTTTAAATTCTCCTTTTTTTAGGTTAGTCTTTATAGTTGAAATAAAAAATATATTTTTTTAATTTATGTATATTGTTTACATTTTGAACTTATTATATTAAAAAAAACAAAATTTATTTGAATTTCAAATAATAAAACTACCAGGGAAACCGTATCATTTTTTTGTCGTCAATATTTTTTTGTGTTTCAATATAACCTAATTAGTTTAATAAACTAAAAAGTCATTGTTGTGTGTATTATGTATACATAATGTAGCATTTTTCTTTCTCTTACTTATATGAATAATCTACATTTTTTTAAGAGAAATAAAAATATAATTATATTCTGTATTATTGAAATAATATTTTTTAAATATATAAGAGCGTTTACCATTCAACACATTTTTTATTATTATTTTGTACGCAGAGATCGCAGTGACTAAAAAGACCCACTTTGGTGTATAGTTAATGATCAATTTAGAAAACATTATGTTTAATCTTTGTAACAATAAAAATGCTCAAAAAAATATTGATTATATTTACGTTTTTGTTTGTATGTGAAATTTAAATCATTCTCTCATTACACGAGCAACATCGTTGTGTATGGTAAAAATACCAACTGGAAATGCTTTCATCTGTTTTTTATTATTGTTTTCCAATATCAGAGATTATGTTCTTTCAAAATAAAAAAGCACGATATTTGTGAGAAAAAAAATTATGCTCTTAGTTCCGATTTTCAAAGCCTTGACCTTATGAATTATTAAATGTGAAATAATTTAATTGGAGCGCGAAAAAATATTTTTTAAATTGTGGGACGCGTTTCCAAAGGTATATCCGTTATACAGATTACAATGCATGTACAGAATTAAACCTACAATATCTCTTCTTCAAGCGCAAGCATAACAAAAACCATAAATACCATACTCAACTCAACATCAAGCTAAAGTCTGCATTTTTTATTATGTAAATTCAATAATACGACAAAAAAACATATTTAATTACTATATACCTACATCCTACAAGCTTATATTCGGTATACGTCTGAAAACGAACCACCCTCATTTAATTACGCTTTACCTGTGCGGGTAGAATTAATATAAAGACCGTGCGACGACCGCGTCTACTCCGTGCTAAATGATTTGCTGCACGCGGCTCATTACAAAGAGGAGCATGTTAAAATGTCATTAATCCTGCGGTGCTGCTGTGTTATGACAGGGAAAAAAACAGGAATTAAACATTGTTGCGCTAATTGTCGCCGCACGCGCGCCGGGTATAAGTGGAAACGCTAATACTTACCTTGTATGACATGATATGACATTTGAGCGTACCGTGTATTATTATGATCGCGGGCAATTGTGCGTGTAGTTATATTATGTCGTAAAATGCTTGCGCCTGCAATTAGCTTGATAACGCTTAGATGATTAATGATCAGGTTCCATAAGTCGTGTTTTTTTTAAATCTAAATCTACAGGGACTCTAGATGATTATTATTACCATAGAAAACATGTTGTCTAATTTGTAAATTATTATTTAGACATATGTGGAAAGGTATAGACATATATACCTGTCTGTATTCGAAATATGGTAGATTTAATTTAGTTTGTACTTATGCTATTAGCTGAATATGTGCTTGCGACAGCATAACGAACAGCCCCAGCAAAATGCTGCATCATTAGAGCCAATTATCAAAACAATTCGTACAATCAAACAGTCAAAGGTTGTCAAATGTAAATAATAAAGTGCACTCTCTGGCCGAGCTCGCGCGCGCGCACCCCATGAATATTCTCCAATTTGCATATTACACTTTCATATGCGCCCGGGCATTGTTCTACCACTTGCAGGGATTAGCTGGCATTCATGGCCGGAACACACAGACTCAAACCTATATATATATACATATTATGAATATGCGTGTATAATATGTTAGAACACGGAACACAATTCCACAAACAAACATACACATAAACATATATATACATAGACATAACGCATATAACATGCGCCTCCCCGCATGACCGCAACGTTAGAACATTACCAGAGTAATAATTGGAACAAAATGCTACAAATTGAATATATGGATCATAACTCATATTGCATGCGGAATCGCATTTGTGCCATTATGAAAATATACTATATAGTGAATGTGTGTGTGTGTGCGCGTATATGTAAATTTGGGGTGCCATTGCAAGTGTATATGGTACAGTTCAATCGACTGTCAGAATTTAACGATATCAAATTATTGGCCAATTGCCGCCCCAAATAATAATTCATTTCCACCATAACATTCAGTGTATTACATTGAATCGCGTAAGCTATGTAGTATGTACTTTATGTATTATATTATATACATATATCATATAATATATATGCATTTTTGATATTTATGTTTCAATGAGCATCGCAAAAATGGATGTACTGCCTAATTGGGTTGAAAAGTCTATTTCAAATTTTTAAATGATATTGTTACGGGATGTGTAAAATTCTAATCGATTCTGTGCGGTGCACTTCGCACTTTGAAAAGATAAGACGGAGGTTTTGTTTATATACCATTGAATAGATAAAACACAGGATCAGCAGAAAAGTTTCGCTGATGAGACAGCGCTATACAGAACGTAGGCATGCATTTTATCAGTTTGTAACTTATAAATCTAGTATGCAATAGCACAAACGCTAACAAATGTCTGTATTTTTTTCGTATCTGCACATTCATTGT
>JAAAKO020008556.1:0-18640 GCA_010015015.2 Bolitophila cinerea | reverse complement strand
AGCAAAATACTAGCAAAACAAAAGCAAAAATCAAGAATATCATTAATTCATTATACTTTTCAAAAAAAAGTATTATATTATAAAACAAAGAATAAACGCATTCATTTACAAATTCAATTTATTAGTACATTAAACACTCCCATATCGCATGGCTGCTGCGCATGCGTCATGCTCTGCGTCAAAATAATTATATATACGTAAATTATAAATATAAAACATTTCATGATACGAGAAAAAAATGTTTTGATTGTTTCCTTTTATATTTTATAAAATATTAACAAAAACACCACTTAAAAGTAAATTAATCGAAATGGCTGGCAATACCATAACGCGATCGGAAATATTACAACTTATCTTAAGAGTTTCACTGGCTTCCGTTGTTTCTTACTACTCGTTGAAATGGATGATGAATCAGTTGGACCCGACAAGCAAAAGCAAGAAAAAGGCTCGAACAAAGGCAGAAGAACAAATTAAAAGGTCAACACCGTTTTTTTATAATAATATACTATTTTTTTATAAACATATGTTTTACGCAACCTTATACATAACCTAAAAAATCTATAGATTGGGGTCTTCTCAAGGAATGCAAGTGAACACTAGCACACTGTCAGACTATGAACTAGTTATTGCCTCACATTTGGTGATTCCCGATGACATAACAGTTAGCTGGAGTGACATCGCCGGACTTGACTCACTGGTTGAGGAGCTTCGCGAGAGTGTAGTTCTACCCATTAGGCATCGCAATCTATTTGCCAACTCACAACTGTGGCAAGCACCAAAGGGTGTACTTCTGCATGGTCCACCTGGTTGTGGAAAAACTTTAATTGCTAAGGCAACGGCTAAAGAAGCTGGTATGCGATTTATAAATCTTGACGTGGCTATGCTCACGGACAAGTGGTACGGTGAATCCCAAAAACTTGCCTCTGCTGTATTCTCACTGGCTGCTAAACTGCAGCCTTGCATTGTCTTCATTGATGAGATTGACTCTTTCTTGAGAAGTAGAAATACTCAAGATCACGAGGCTACCGCAATGATGAAAACTCAGTTCATGATGATGTGGGATGGTTTAAGCACAGAAGCTGGTTCTACAGTTATTGTGATGGGTAAGAAAATTGTTTTTTATTATTTTTATTTTAATAATTATTAAATGTTCTAATTGTTTTTAGGTGCAACTAATAGACCACAGGATTTGGACAAAGCAATTTTACGAAGAATGCCTGCTCAATTTCACGTAGGTCTGCCGACCGATGATCAGCGCTCAAAAATCTTGCGCCTTATCATGAGCGCTGAGCCTATGGCTAATGATGTGGACCTTAATCGTATTTCTAAACTAACACCTGGTTTTTCTGGTTCCGATTTACGAGAACTGTGTCGAAATGCATCCGTTTACCGCATCCGTGAGTACATGAAACGCCACGATGGCAATAGGAACACATCATTAGCTGGCGGTTCAACTACAATCCAGCCCATCGGTGATAACCAACTAGGGCAACTTGAAAATCCACCACCTATTTGTATGCAAGATCTGCTCAGTTCTTTTGCAA
Organism: Bolitophila cinerea; assembly: GCA_010015015.2. Classification (NCBI taxonomy): domain Eukaryota; kingdom Metazoa; phylum Arthropoda; class Insecta; order Diptera; family Mycetophilidae; genus Bolitophila; species Bolitophila cinerea. Next base: position 17,096 of record JAAAKO020008556.1, on the reverse strand, counting down.
AGATGAAAGAGTCCAAAATGCACACTGGAATGTTATCAACGGACAATCGAATTGACTTGGACTAAGCGACAGAAGGTCAGAAGGAAATAGTAAACACTTGTTTATCCGGTATACCAAATACTAGACATGGCTGAATGCTGCGTTTATTTAATCTTTACATAAAAAAACTGCCTGATTATTAAACTAATCTAGCTTTGTCAAGGTACATTTAAAACTTATTCTAATTTGACATTACGAATCCAAACAGACACGTGTATATTCTTTGAATCAATTCTTTTACACATGGCTTTCATGGCTTCAATTTATTGTGTTATAATTTAAATAATTTTCGCGTTTTTAATTATTAAAAAAAAACTATTTTTAACAAACAAATATAAAAATGGTTATTTTTGGTAGTGAAATAAAATGTTTGTTAGTTCTATATGTATATAATATAATGTATATACTGATTACATTATTAAAGAATAAATGATAAAATATATATTATATTTCAAATACAAATTGTATGTTCATGACTATAAAAGCTAGTCAATTTTGAGCATTGGTGTGTATTTTTTAAATTATTAAAAATGTAGGAAAAACTGAAATAACCCTTATTATCTTGCTTATTATTGACTTAGGTCACACTGGCGATGGACAACTTGACATCCACAAAATCCGCGAATTCGATTGGTTGAAAAACTTTGAATTGTTTTTAAAATAATCAAATTTGATACACAATTTAAATTTTAAATGTTTTTGATTTGACATTTTTATTTTTTAAGTTTAAAGTTTATAGCAAAAACACCCAAGATTATTATTCTTTTAATTTATTACATTTTTTTGGAGAGTGACATGTAAGGCGATAATACACGAAATGATAATGCATTTTGTATGTCACCTTTTATTATCTTGTAATTGTGACGTCCCATTTAATTTAATTTTTAATTGTAACACTGTTATTTTTTCCAAACTAACGATCGATATTCTATTAAAATAATTATTCATTAAATCCAAGTAACATACAGTAATGTTTGTTGTTTTGGGAGTCGGGTTTACAGAGCGGGTTACAAAAAAGAGCTTAATATTAGGCTTAAACGAATAATGTAAGAAAATAAACGAATAATGTAATACAAAAAAAACAATGAATTGATTATTTTTTTATGTACAATTTTCTTTTTACTCGACTTTTTATCATAAAACGTAATGGTAATGCAGATTTAAAAATTGAAGAAAAAATATTTAAAGTGTCCACTGTGCTCAACCAGAAACTTCAAAACCATATTACCATTGTTCATGAAGTTGGTCTCAGTTGCTGTCATATGGAATATGGAATTGACAGTGCAAGCAAAAGTATAATTAAAGAAAAGAGTATCAGCTGTTGATTTGCTACTGTTACCGAGACAAAGGAAAAATGAAATTTTAATAAAATATATTAAAAATAGTTATTTCTGCGTTTTATTTAATGGTTATGTTGTTTGCATAAAATGCACTATGATAAGTCAAAGAAATACCGTGTACAATAAATTAAAGCTAGAAATATCTATTTTAATTATTTTTTCAGAATTATTTAAATGTTTTTAGTATTTTACGGTAATTATATTTTAAATTTTTCGTTGCATAAAAAAGGTTATGTTGAAATGAACAATATTTTATGTTTATATATATAACTATAATATATATGCATATATAATTACAAATGATATGGAGTTATTTCAAAATAAATCATTTTTATTTATATTTTCTTATTTTTATAAAATAAAGATGTTTTAAACAAACATTAATCCATCTTAAAAAAGTTTTAATACAAAATCACGATTTTTAAAAAGTTTTTGGAGGAAGTGTTTACCTCCTCCCTCACCCCATAACAATATTGTGACCCTCCTAAAATTACGAAACTATTAATAATACCCCATAAAACTAAAATCATATAATTTAAAAATGTATAAAATCGTGAAAAAAGGTATTAATTTTTATTATACGTATAAATTATAATTTTAATCAGCTATACGCCTATACGTAACATAAAATGTCTGGGCCTTGCGTAACATCTCGGTTACAATTTACAATACAGTACTTTCATATCGGTTGCCAAACACCAAATTTAACTACAAAAAAGGCTTTCATTTAATTATCACCAATCTATAAAAATCTATCATTCGAATGGTTTACATTTGCAAACTTTATTCGTGTGTCAAGACAAATCTGTCAAAAATGTACCCGTTCACCTCGTGAGTTCCATGTGCGAAGTGTGCCGGCCGAGAGAGTTTTCAAGAGAGAGGCCCACAAGACAAACATGAAACATGCTCTGCGCTCATTTAAACATGTTGGACGCCATTGTGTGATTTTGTGCAAAGAAAAGAAGAAGAACATTTTTTTATTGTGCTGGGTCGGAGTTTTTCTCGGCGTGAAAATTTACAAAAAAGCCCACAAACCACCTGAAAATTACAGTGAATTTTCGCGAAACGTATTCCATTAGTGCTAAGCCATCGACAATGCTATTGTCCGCGTCGTAATTGTGTAGCCGTACGCGAGAAATGAGAATCGATTGCTTGCGCGAACAACTCGTGCAATTCAATCTTGGATACTTGCATGAACACTTTGTGATATAATACAGTTTTATTGAGTTTATATATTTGATAACCGGAATGTTGGTTCCACTTTGTCAGTGCTAGAAAATGTGCTCCAGCATCGGAACCTGCTGAAATTCAGACAACAACAAAATTCTAGGCAGTGCAGTCAATCATGTGATAGTGAATGAATTTGCAAGGAAATTTTCACATTACAAGCGGTAATACTTAGTCTAGCATTTAGAATACAATGTACGAGAACGTGTGGTCTGGTCCACACTTAGAATATAGGTCTGCAGTGTGTGGCTACACAGTGCCAGTGCATTGATGTACTCCTTTCTTTTCGTGACCTCGATGTTGGTACATTTTTTTTCTAATAACGTACTAGATTTCGAAAGGTTGCATAGATTTTGTATTCAGTCACATTCAGACGAAAACATACTGAATCGAACGGCTAGTCAAGAAGTCAGCCCAAGTGTGTGGATGTTAAAATTAAGTTTCAATCGTTTTCATCTTTATCAATCGTGTCTAGAAGCTAAAACTAATTCAGGATTACGGTTTTAATTTTATAAAAATAAAATGTATTAACTTTTTGTTTACGTTGTGATTCAATTTAAATTTGTATTCAATCGTTTTTGAAAATGTATGGTTGATTTACTGTGAGCGCTTAGTCGTCTACAAAGTAGAGTAGATATACTATATATACTACATATATATACATATGTATAATGCACAGAACGTTCGTTGCGCCTGAGTGTACCTAAGCTTAAGTATCATGAACAGGTATATAACAGAGAGAGGGCACAGTGCCAGTATATTACCGGAAATATAGGTAATTCACTGTGATTGTCGAGTTTTCCGTGTTACCGGCTCTTTGTCCCTGGAAAATGAACATACATACTTAATCCGCCTACCTATATAAAATGTATATATTTGAATATTTTATATTGCACAATACAGTTTACTTTATTAAAATTGTTCATTGAATTTAGCAAAGGCTGTATTAGACCCTTCGAGCGTGTATACATGTTTGAAGATTAGACAGTGTGAAAACTGTCTCAATTCACATGCGGCACATGTAAACTTTATTGGTACACATATTTTTCCGCATTTTCGTGTGGCAAACAAAATGTAGGCATTAAACGGAATGTTGACTTTACATTTCATGGTACATTTAGACTTTTCATGTTTTTCTGACAGAGGCATATTATAGTTTCTGAGTCAATTAGAGGGTTTATATGGAATCAGCTAGACATTGTCTGTGGCACGCAGGCCAATTGTGGTTTATCACAATTGTTATTACCTGCTTTCAAAGACGAATAAAATAAATAACGTCTATCAAAATGGCATTTTTTATAGTGGCTGGAATAGATACACAAAAGGTGTTCAATAAATTCACTCCCACGACAAAGAAAAAGAATCTGGAAAAAGGGTTTGTAGTTTTGATAAATTAAATGTTAATCTGTATTTTATGAAATAAATTATTATTATTTTTATTAATAATATATTTATAAATAGTTTGGCATTTCCTCTGTTTTGCTTGGCAAAGAAGTTTCTTGATTTTTGCTTGTATGCAAGATGTCAGAGTGTTTTTTTTTATAAGAGCGTGTACTAGCACACAAATTTCCTAGAATAGCCTGGGGTTCTATAAACACTGGATTCTTGTATTACTAACTCATCAGCGGAATCCATCCACTGATTTTCTGAGAAGCTTTGTATTCATATTTTATAATATTCATATATATTTATATTAGCAATTTCTGTCAGTTTCGACAGCAATTCTTTCTAATTATAGGGATGCTTTTATGTTTGACATTGATTTTCAATCTCGTTGAAGTGTGCGCTTGTCTGCCATTCATTTCTATAGGCTATAAAAGTTAAAAGATACATTACACTATCTTTTAACTTTTATAGCCTATCTCAGATTCTATCTTTTAGAACCGACTTGCTTAGAATAAGAAAATGACCACTTTTACTTCTTCTTATTTTAAGTTCTTATTCCTTATTGTCCTGCATCCGGATAGCAGTAAATGTACATTTTTCTTAACTCTGTTCGTAACGTTTACAATTTTATTTCTATATTTTAAAAGTTATTTATTTTAATTATTATTTAAAAGCATTGCCGTATTTAATTTATATATATGTATATTGTTCGGGCGTTTTATATTAAATTTATCAAATGTCGTCATGCGTCTCCTCATGACAGACTTCCAGATACTATTTTTTTATATGTATACTTAACTCTGTTACTCTAATGGACTTCAGTCATGCATTCGATTGATTATGTGAATTACACCATTTTCAGTCTATATACAAAATATAATCATGAAATATGCTAAACTTACTAAACGAATCAGACTCTCGTGAGCACAATCTTATCAAACCAAATTGTGCGATTATCTCGGTCGGTTTCATTCGTCTGTTTGGTTGTTGTTGTTGCTGCTGCTGCTGTGTTTCGTTGCATGGCCAACGCGCGTTGCTTGCACCATAAAATACTCTCACTCACACACACACACACCCAAACCGATATTGAAAAATCTTTCGTGCACGCGCCTTATTTCATGTTTCTTGACATTTTATATTGGAGAGGTCATGGGGTATATTCTATACATTTTCATTATAGCACATATTATTATTATTATTTTATTTATATATAACTATATAGGTGCTTTTGTATAATATATTAATAAGAGTTTGTTCTATTTGCGATAACGCAATCTGAAAATATATTAAGAGTATGTCATATGAGAATATGTCATACTAAAGTGCAATTAATAAGCGTGTAGCTGCTGGAGTTTTTAGTTTGTATCTTTAGTTTTAATTGTTTCATATGTTTGAAGACAAACTGTTTTTGTGGGGAAAACCTATATACCCAGAAGAAAATAAATGTTTTAAATTTGTGCCTCCTAAAACAAATTTCATAAAAAGTGACAGTCTGTAATATGAAAACCTTTATTATATATAACCCCAAAATCGTTGTTTTTGCTAAAAGCTATAATGTTTAAACTTACATTAACAGAAGTAAAAATAGGTGTTGAAAATATAGCTCATATAGTCTTAAATTATATTTTCCCTGTAGATTTGTGTAAAATATGTGAATTATATTTTTTTAAATTTTGGAACGCCCTAATTAAAATTACAGTGTAATCATTTTGTACATTTGTTAGTAGTTTTTGTTGCCGCAAATCCGTTGTTATTAAATTTATAATAAAGAGTGACTAAAAAAACAATTTCTGTATTTTTGTCACCGTGTGAATTCGTGTTCGTTTTTGGCCTGACTTGGAGCAACTTTTTGCCGACGTGTAGACCAAGACAAGTACAAGAAGAAAATTTGATAAAAATATATTTTTTTAAAACTTTTTGTAAACGAACGGCTTATATTATGAAGTATGTTAAACAGAATACCACAACATAAAAATACAAGTTTTAGTTTGGATAAAGAACTATGATGTATAAAAAATCTATACACATTTTAATTTAAATTCAAGTAAAGCAAACATTTTAAAACTCTTTACAAACAAAAAGAAATTTAAATTTCATTGCTTGATCAATCACTTGTACAATTTGTTCAATCTTATGAGATTTTGTCGAAAGTTGTCCAAAATTTCAAAATTGTCCTACTTTTTTCGAAACATACAAAATAAAAAGTCCTAATTCTCCAGAAATATTCAATTTTATTGATTTGAGAAATAAGATCTTATGTATACTATAGTTCCTTAGAAGTTAATTTTCAAAAGATAACTATAAAATGTTTTTTCAACGCATTTTGAGTAACGTTAAAAAATACATTTAGTTTTTATTTCTATTTTAAACTATTACCTTAATCTATCTATAACTATTAGAATTTAGTAATGTTTTTTGGTACTAAGTAATAAGTAATTACATATTTTTTCTGAAATTAAGATATTCAATTGTATATGTAATATTTGAAAATTGCAATGATTAGAAATAAAACAATAAATATTCCTCTTTTTTCAGATATTGCCCGAATGGATTTAGCATACAGCGACACAACTTTTCTGGAGATTCACAAAAGATATACCCGAAAAATGACAGTAAACCACATAGCGTCTAAATCATAAGCCTAACCGCACCGCTTAGTTGTTTACAAAATTTCCACGTTCACAGATTTTTACAATAAAATCTGTTGTGTGCTGTGTGTGTGTGTGTGTTTGCGTGTGTGTGTGTATCCTCAAGAGCCGAGTCCATTTTCGTCCTTGGTTCGTGTGGAATAGCATGGCTAATATAATGTCGAGCATGAAAAATCCAATCAAGAAACTTGTCAGCAAGAACAAGAAGCGGTACACTGATAACGGATTCAATCTAGACCTGACATGTATGTTGTTTATAATATTTCCGTTATGTTGTTGTTGTATTTATATTTAATATGTACATACAGATATCCTGCCAAATCTCATTGCCATGGGATTCCCAGCCACAAAAATTGAGGGAGTGTATCGTAACCACATTGACGAAGTATACAGGTTTTTTGAATCGAAGCACAAGGGAGTCTATAAAATTTATAATCTTTGCTCGGAACGAAGATATGACAACAGTAAATTTCATTCGGTAAGTTTGACAAAAAAAAACATTTCTTTTATCAATATTATATAATATATTATTATGTAAATTTCAGAGAGTTGCAATGTATCCATTTCATGACCACAATCCACCAAATATAGAACAAATAGAAGCTTTCTGTGATGATGTCGACAAGTGGCTGGCGGGAACCACAAATGTCGCGGCTGTGCACTGCAAAGCCGGTAAAGGCAGAACCGGTAAGTACAAAAGAAAAAAATCAGCACATTTTCAAAATGTGTGTGTACTCTAATGCACCAATGCATTGTTCAGGGCCACAGAGTGTGTCTCTGTGCTGTGGCACATTCAACTAAACATGTCATATACAGTACACAGTATTCTACTACTTTCTGCAGTGTACACGCGAGAACACACGGTTGCAACTCACTTAACTGATAAATTCTACAAATAGATCGTTAATTATTCTTCTGTTGCCAAGTGCAAATATATACACAAAAAAAAACTTGAAATGTTCAATCATAAAATCCGTCAAATGTGTCATCCACACTAGCATGAGTTTTTACGAGTATATATAATAAGTATAATATTTGTATGTACATATATAGTATATGACGTAAATTGTATAATATACAATTTGAGAACCTACATTTGATATTGAGTATTCGCGATCGTTGTATAATTTATTCGTTTATGTAGGTATATATGGCTATTTATATATGTTTCACGTATGAACGTAATTTGAAACAATTGAGATGTGCTCAAACGATTATTTTATTTTACTTGTATGTAATGCATATATTATATATGTATATATTGTATACATAAATATATAATATATACTGTCCAATAATGCATATTATGTACAATATTCATATACATATTATATATACATTGATCTTCATTGATAAAAAATAAATAAGATGTCATTGGTTATTTAGGTTATTTCGAATAAATCTTCTTGTATTATTACCATTATTAGTTTATCCATAAGTTTGTCAGACTTAAACCATTTGAGCGTATTCTGACAAATATAAATTCAAAATTTATTTTTATGAAGATTAAGTAATCTAATTGGTGAATTAGGTATAAAACCTACGCACGACTGTAAATAATTTGAATATCAAAGTATTAATTGTGTAAATATAATATATTGTATTTGCTCAACAGCTAGATTTCCTTCATTTTTATCAGTTAGCTTTTATTCATTTTTATTCATCCTTTTATGTATGTAATGCTATCATCATGTTATGGTATGTTTTTGCCATTTTTATAGGTTTGTGACGTCTAGTCATTTTTGACTGCATTGTTAAAATGTCAGAAACGGGAGCGGACCGTAATTTTTAAAATAAAAAATCTTGAAAAAAAACTTGAAAAATACAAAATATAGAAAAATCTTGAATTTTTAGTTTGTTTTTTTGGCCGAACTTTACTTTAGGGCTCTCTCCCAGAATTTAAGGGGGTTTTTTGAATGATTTTTGGTGGGAAGGTGCAGTTGAGGGAGATTTTTGAAGTACAACCTATTATAGAGAAAGTCCTCACCGTTTTTTTAAGCTATTTAACTTTAATGTACTCCTTTACGTTTCCTAGGAAATAAGATTTTTTTTTTAAATATATAGTATAGAAGTATAGAAAAAGGGTTTTGGTCATAGAGTACTATTCCACTTCCCAGAATCGCCTTTATATAGGGTTGTTATTAAAGAAGCAAAAATGTGATGCCGTAGGCATCACGTTTCCTTCATAAAAAGGTTTTGGTCATAGAGTACTATTCTACTTCTATAATTATATATTTTACAAAATTAAAATCTAATTTCCTAGGGAACGAGAACGTATTTTTTTAAAGTTTTTAATTATACAATAAAAAAAGACGACGAAATTATTAAATAAACACATTTTTTGTGTAACTGTAGATTTGACCATCATAGGTCCAAATATATCTAAAGAATCCTAAAGTATATTTACAAAAAATGTTCACTTTTATTCGCGCGCGCGAATTGTATTTTCAAGTTTTTTTTTTAAAGATTTTGAATTGAAGACTTTTGAATTTAATATTTTAACCCCAACCCGTCAGAATCGCAAAAAATGTTATATATACTGCCATGCCAATTTTAAGGTCAATCTGTCATTCCATCTAGATGGCATGGCCTAATTATTTTTTTTATTTTTAGATAGGTTATTTTTATGATTGGATAATAATAATAATAATTGGCTAAGATAGTGAATTGTGAAATCTTTAAAAATGTTTATAGTAAAATATCTATAAATATTTTTGTTACCATTTTAAAGTGATACATAATAGCTATTACCTAATCTAATATAATAGCGTATCTGCTCATCCATTGTAGTACTAGATCTTTGAATTTTTAATTAATTTAATTACTTTATTTAAAATCTCCGTTAAAACAACCTCAAAACATTTTCACTTGTAATATAATTATTCCACATCATTAATTTAACCCCTCATTCTTGAGAACTGCTATTAAAACTTGAAACACTCATAAGCGTGACAAGTGATTTATAAAAGTTTGAATTACACACATTAAAACTTTAATACATCCTTTGTCTTTTAGGCACAATGATATGCTGTTACATGCTTCGTGTGGGGCGTTTTCGCACTGCATCTGATGCTCTAAGTTATTACGGACAACAAAGGACGCATGACCACAAAGGCGTCACGATACCCTCGCAGCGGCGATACGTTGAATATTACGAGCGACTAATGTCGTCCGGAAAAAAGTATTGTCGAATTCCATTACAGGTAACCGGACGTCAACCGTAAAATTTGAATGTGATTCAATTTAATTATATTGTTTACTCTTTTCAGATATGCGAAATAAAGTTGTCGTCGCCGCCATTACTTAATAGCCATCAGGGAGCCTTGCATTTTAGTATATCATATGTGATGGATTCAAACGAATACATTATTTATACATCCGAAGTACCTGATGTCAAAAAGTCCTGCAATTCCGATAGATCACTTGTGATTCAACTAGATCGTTGCATAGCATTAGCCGGTGATATTAAAGTAGAGTTTTACACAAACGGAAAAGTTATGCGTAAACGGATGTGTGTACTTCGTTTTTGGTTTAATACCTATTTTTTTAATGAAGAATATGCAGGTAATTATTTTCAAATTATAACATCTAATTCCTTAATTTTGATTTCTAATGAATGTTTCTTTTTTTGTGCGGTTATTGTTTTCACATTTCAGTTGGTAGTGATAATCCATATTTAGGACATACGTTTATGAAACATGAGCTTGATTACGCTCACAAAGATAAACAACACAAACTCTATCCACCTGATTTCACGGTATGTAGTAGTTTATTTTTGAAATTATGAAAATGCATATTTTTATGAGCTATATGTTTTATTCTTAAATCAATACAGGTACAAGTATCGCTGCAACGAACCCCGTCCGGTTCTTATGTGCGCGGTCCAAATCAGCACCTCCACAACAATCACCACAGCAATATGAGTATGAACTCGTATCCTGAAGCGCAGACACCGTCCGAAAGTCCAGAAGCCTCTAGCTCGGGTTCGTCCACCGGCGAAGATTGGGAATCTGGTGAGTTCAGAGAATCACTTGAACATGTAGATCGGCCAAAGCAACGTAAATCTAACAAATCGAAGCTAGTTAAAACTAATACAATTGTCGCGAACAAAATGCAGCAATTCAAAGCGAAAACAAGCAGCAATAGTATTAAAATAACGCAAAATAGCGTAAACGATGCAAGAAAAATGCAATGGCTGTCAAATATGCGAAGTGATCCGGACTTTCGGGAGACACTGGTGAAAAGTGTAAACTTTCGTTCGACCCGATTGTCCAGTGAAAATCTGCTAGAAAATGACTACTATTCGACGATCTGTGATAATCAGCTTAGCGTTGGGTCTCCGTGCAAGAGTCCCGCTGACCTAATATCGAACGATAAACAAGCTAATCGACACACGGACCCCGCGGCCGATCGCACAGAATGCAAAATTTTAGTAGTGGCAAAGCCAGTTGAGTCTCAATCGATAGGTTTTAAGGTAGATGACATTAATGGTTCAATGGCTTCTGCGAAGTCCGTTTGTGATAGTTTATGTTCAAATAAAACGGTTGTTCAACCACAAGACGCTTCATGTAAACCGAAGCCGTTCAAGTTTTCCGAAGGTAATTTTAATCGTTTGTTCTCCAATCGAAACAAAAAAGGTGGAAGCACACCGGTGTGTGGGAACGATCCACCTAGCCTCACTGGTGTCGTAGATCCCCCAACCGGACGCCTCCACAAGAAGTCAATGTACTCGTTTCGAGAGATTCGCATCGAATTACAGTCGGTTATACGACAGAACTCTTCGTCTAAATCAAGTAATTGAGCTGTTAAATCAATTTTTTTTTATTGTAACGTTTGTGTTAAAAAAATTGACGGCGCGGAAAGTTTTTTTTTTAATTTAAATTTAAATCGTCTATAAATGTTAGTAGTTATGTATTTTTTATATTCTCAAAATTTTTGTTGATTTAAACAAAGAAAAGTGTTCTATATTAAAATCTATTATATGTATTTAATAAAAAATCTAATATTATTGTATACCAAAATTTCAGTTAAATGAATGTTTTTTTACGAGGTCTTTTATTTGGCATATATAATTGCGCCACACAATGTATGGATATAAACATTTTTATATATACATTATTTTTTGATTTATTGCCCATTCATTATATTTCTTCCAAAATTGAATGTTTTTTTAATTGGTTGTATTTTGTTTTTATTCATCATTAAAATCGTTTGGAAAATGTCATGTAGATCATCACAATAATTTACACTTATACACATTTCATTAACAAGAAACTAACTTAAACTTACTTAAGCACAGAGAAACAAACTAGTTTTACTAATTTAAATATAGAATTCTTTTCGTACTGTTAAAAAAAAACTGATTATTATACGGAACGTATCTTAGTTGTATAAGAAAACGTTGGTTACTAAGGTCTCTCGAATTGGCTATTTATTAGATACATATTTTGTATATATTCAATGAATTGATAGTAAAGAAATAGAAAAACCTAGTTAAATTTTCTTCGAAGACTAATCGAGGCAACCAAAAAATATATAGTGAACAATATATTATCGACAATATGAAATCATAAATTTATTTAAAATTTGAAAGATTTCTTTTTAGGATGAATTTTATATAGTAAACTTCATTCATATCAAAAATACGTAAATTTATTTTGTGTTATTGAAAAACAGTTTAAAATACAAAAAAAAAAACAAAATGTTATATACTATAAAAAATTATAGTTAATTGTTAAAAAAAACTCCAAATATTAGTTAATTTTATCATTCAAATCTATTTGGTTGCGATACACATCACCCAAATAATAATCCAGTGCAATTTTTTTTACTTTTTCGAAACTAAAATATATTTTTTGTGGAAAATATAAAAAAAATCTCTGAAATATTTGAATGTGCCTATGTATTAAATGTTTCTAGACAACAAGATTATTTGGAAGCCGACAAAATACATTTGAATGATTTAACCATTATTTCGGGTTTATCGAAATTTTTTCTATTTTTTTTCCCGAAAGAATGATTATTATTGGTACACACAGTTATAAACTCAATCATTTGTTAGTTCTAAAAAAAACAACAATTAATAACAACATCATTTCTAGACACAAGGTTCACCACCAATGCCACATGCAGAGATGTATTGATGGACGGCGGCGGTCGCCGCATGTCTCATTTTCCTCTCAGCGAGGGAGTTCTGTCGATTCTAACAAAACACTTTAGGAACTCAAGACGGAAGTCCACCTAAACACCCCCACACACACACATAGATATACACACACATATATATTAATATAAATATATTCATAATTTTATTAAAATTGAATTAGTAATACTAAGATGTTTTAGAATACACACAAAACCGACTATTCACATATTTGTGCGATTCTTCTAGACACTCTCTGGAGATGTAATCCTTTCTGGGCACATATTAAATACAAACATAAATGTTGTTGAATTTGTAATACTAGTATATATATATATATATATTTAATATATATATGAACTACGCACACAACACCTTCAGCTAAGAAATGTCTTGTGTCTCTAGATGTTTGTAGTTGCTTACCAACAATCAAAAAAAAAGTAAATATTGTATGTTGTCTTCTTCAAATTGATGTAGTACAATAATTGCATACAAATTATTAGATGTTTTAAGAAAAAAAAAATATTTATATGTTATTGTGAAAATGGCTGTGAAAAAACGCATCGGCATGCAACCTGCACCAGCACCAATCGCAAATTGCATCGGGTTGTGTGCTTGTCGTTGCGACACGTTGATTCGAAATGGAATGATAATACTAAATCTATAATTTACCATACATATTCTAGTTTCTGTCTACGTTTTGTATGTATGTATTACATTAAAAACAACAACAAAAAACACCTAGAACTCTTGTGTGTAAGTCCATTTCAGTTAATTTTATTTGTAATTTCTTTTCGATACTTTCCGTTAGCTATAATAATAGAGTTGAACTCGTTATCGTTAAATTAAATAATATGTTTTATATATATATATATATATATGCATTGGCGCTGTGTGTAGAATATATGTGCTTGCAATTAATGTTATACGTCTGTGTAAATTAGTATGTAATATACATAAAAGCTTTAATGAACCAATTTTAACAAACAAAAAAACAACAACAACAACGGCAGCGTTTGGTGACTGATGCGAGAAATGTGATACAATTCGTCTGTTAAATAAAAAAAACTGGGGTTTAGAATATGGTTAAATTCATTTTAACAAAAAAAAATGTTATAGAAAGGACATCTCTCGGAGTACGATCTTTCGAATGAAAACCAATAAAAAAACTAAAATTGTAATATACTACACACATTCATCTAATTAAATGTAGATATAAATATATCAATTACTATAATATACCTTAGTGATTTTACGCATTGCTGCTGTTTTTTTTATCGTGGACAAAATAATACGTATTTATTTATGCTGGTTGGTTATGGTTTAAATAGTATTATTGATTTTGAAATTCAAAACAAGAAACTATCACACGCTAATTAAATAAAAAAAGTTGTTGTTTCGTAGGGGGTATATTATGTAGAGTAAAATTAACACAAACACACACACCCATTTACTAATTATAAAAATAATAATAATAATAATAATAATAATAATCATTATACAACCACAACAACAAAATACTAACCCAAACTAAAACCAATATTTTAAACTATTACATGCTGCTTGTCGTCTGCTTCTTCTCCACTATCTGTCTTCCCCCCGCTCTCATCCTGTCTATGTGGCTAATCAATGTTCGTATGTTTTATTTTTGGACTGATTGTTTGCGCACGAGCAGCGGATTCACCGGAAAGTCCGATGGGACGATATCGTCTGCTGTCTGAGTCGGACATTGGAGCTGTTTACGCGCATCCCGACTCGCACAATAACAGTTTAGTGCAAGCCTAAAGCGTGTGACCAACGGAAACAAAATCAATGTAAATTATTTGTGTGCTTTAACGTGTAACAAGCAAATTTTAATTGTGTAATTTTTGTGTAAACGAATATGCATGTTTTGTTTTTGTTTTTTGTTTTTTTATTTTTTATTTTCCTTTTGTGGAACGTATGAAAAACAATATACGGTATATTTTGTATGTGTGGATCAGGTGTGTAAATAGTTTTATATATGTATAACAAAATAGTCACGTAAAGCGTAACATAGAATAAAACCACTTGATTAACTCTGTATGTATGGCGTACTATTATTCTGTGTATATATTTATATATAGAAAATCTAGCATGCATGTTTGTCGGTATGTAAATTTTGTATTGAACACACTCACCAACACACACACACACACACACGTACACAATAGTATCATATAGGTTTTGTTGTTGAATTTTTCTGATTTTTTTTGTTGTCGTATTTGCAGGAGAGTCGACATATCTGTGACAACAGTACACACACCCTCATCACCACCACTTCTGCTACAATCAAACAATGTACATACAAAGAAACCAAAATTCAGCACACGTGCACTCCCAACTCCCATGTACCTTGTAAACAGCACATACACACACATACACACAAACACGATCACATATATATATATATACACACATACATTCATTCACGTCCATTATATACATATATTTAACCCTTTTACACTATTTAAATTAGCCTAGAACTCTGACAGTACAATTTAAATGTTTATCAAAGAAATTTTAAAATATTTCTTTCGATTAAAAGTGGACCAAAATTTATATGACTTTCTCTTTCTGAACTATTTATATATATACATATATGTATATGTATAAATCAATATAAAAATATAATTTTATTGTGTTATAGCATTGAGAGCCTCCTCAAGTACTTTTCATTTTGAAAGTTACACATGAAAACAAAAATACCATCTAAACTAAAGTAAAAACTACGTTAAATAATATAATATGCAAGTAACATTTCCAATTGCACGTATTTACAATTATTTGATTAGATCTAGAGATCATGAAATAACGAAAGATATGATATCCTTTAGGGACATTTTTCGACATCAAAAACGTCCGCAATCTGACCTATTTTTTTGTTAATATTTTCTGGAGGCCCAGTGTTGAGGATATATGTGATTTAGCTTTGTTAAATTTGTTTTTACAATAATATACTAATTTGAGATCTGTCAGAGGTTTGGGACCCGGTGGCATTTGAACACAGGCTCGCCGAGTTTTGTTTTGTTGGTATGGCTAATACATATTATTGATGTGCATGTGTGACTCGCCATTTATGTCTCTGGAAGTCGTTGTTATTACATTATCGATTTAAAAGTATATAATATATATATGTGTGTAAACGTTCTTGTTTTATATGTGGATAACTCATTATTTTATTTGCACGTTTTTAAATACAATCAACGAATAGGATTATTTGAATAAATTGTTTCGATTCCTTTAGCTTTCGTGATTTTTTTTAAAATTTAAATTTGACAATGTTTTTCAAATATAAGTATATATTTATACAATGAAGACACATACTAGGATATATTATCTATCAACACAAATAATTGTAGAATCGCTTTCATGATGTGTATGCAACAGATATATACATAAAACATAATTATGATCCGCTATAACTATAAATATACAGTTTTTTTATTTCAAAACAAGTGATACCTAGTTACTCTCGGATTCGTAGTGATATTCAATTATGTCTTATGTGAATTTAACAAATAACAACAACAAACAAATATAAATAAACACAATACACAAACCGAATCAATAACAATCCTAACAAATTCCTAGATCTGTACTATTTATATTTATAATACATAACAAATTTTATACATTCTTTTCCTAAACAACAACAAAAGCCCTTTTTCATAATTACATTTTGAAACAGTAAACAGCAAACGCAAGAAAAACAACAACAAAAATAAATACACCACAAAACTTGGGCGAAAAAGCATACAGTTTGAAATGTTTTGCTAATAAATAAAAAAAAATACATATATATATATATAAAAGATTCTGGAAAACGGAACGATAATAGTACGCGTGTTTTCGAAACCATCACGCACAATTTTTTTTCAACAAGAAAAAGGTTTTACAAACAGCAAATATATAATAGATATACTAGTATGTATATTAGTACATATTTATATACAGAAAAAAATAAAAATATATATTATTATATAATAACACAAATACAAATTTTCGTGTATAAGTAGATGATGTATGGACAACTTGTGTAAATGTTAGAGAGACTATGTAACAATATATGTAACTAAACAACAACTACAAGCAAAAACAAAACAAAAACATGATTCGGAATAATTTTAATTAAATTACCTAGGGAGTACAAATTAACTGAATATAGGTTATTTGATCTCGCGAAACCTTTTTTATGTATTATATAATTACATTTATTATATAAATTTATATATATATATAGATATATATATATATAATTATAAAAAATCTTCTTTTTAACAAAAAAAACAAAAA